>ML789511.1:12383-52839 GCA_009831015.1 Picea engelmannii | reverse complement strand
TTTCATCATCTTCATCAATGAAGTGTTAGAAATAATGGTTACAATAGAATTGGTTTGGATTTGAGTTTGTTATATCTAAATTGTGTAGTTAAGATAACTATTTATCTTAAACTACTTGTAATTGTAATTGTATTTATATTATAATTATCGACAATAAAAAACCAGTTTTTGATATGTATCTTGATTTGCAATTTAATATCAAATCTAATTACTCTGCTTATTTCCATTATGAGAAGGCCCGGGAAGATGAGAGTGGAGTGTTTTTTATTTACTAGTGAGGTTATTGTTTCCTATGAGTGTTAAGACAGAGTCATAGAGATATACCTGCGTGGTGAAAATCTGTGTGTTTGCGACTGAAGATTTGCTGCCAAATGGAATCGATGATCCAAAGTTTCTGATCTGAATCGTTCGTGTTCAGAAGTCTTCTTTGTATTCCGACCGCTAAGATTGAAATCGCTGGAGACTTAAATCAAGATCACTGGTAAGGAGTTTCAACCAACAAAGCTTGTTGGGGACTACGCAGCATACAAAGGAGTTGTCTACAACCAGCGTCGGAGAGTAGAGAGCGGCTATATTGTTTGTTTGGCGTGCCTTCCTGCACATGTAGAGCTCTAAGGAGAAAGCGTGAATTATTTCAGCAGCGATAAAATAGTCGAGGACCATTTTCATACATACGGTATTTAGACATAGCATCTTAGCCAAGCTATTGAAGAAGCCAACTCGACCACCATTGCTGCAAAGTCTGGTCGCAATAAGAAATGGCTCATTAATACAGGGTCTTCTTCAAGCGTCAAGGATTCCATATTCCTATTCACCTTTTACCA
Source organism: Picea engelmannii (assembly GCA_009831015.1). Classification (NCBI taxonomy): domain Eukaryota; kingdom Viridiplantae; phylum Streptophyta; class Pinopsida; order Pinales; family Pinaceae; genus Picea; species Picea engelmannii. The sequence continues at coordinate 52,015 of ML789511.1, read as the reverse complement.
TATTGGAGTAGGAATGCGTCTAAAGCGAAAAGGGAAGTTATATTAATTAATTATATTAATTGATGTGTATGAATTTTGTTTGTAAAAATTTCTACTGCAGAATCAGTCAATGAACATAGTAGTGTAAGTTAAATTGGTGGTTCTCAACGTTTTTCTGTGCCAAGAGAACACAATATTGATTTGATTATGGTTATCATTTGTTATATGTTGGTAGATATTGTTGTACTTTGGTGCTTTAAGATCATCAGGTTATCTTTGTATATTGGTGTAGATGTGTTTAAAGAAGGTCAGTTGTATGATTGAATACTGAAAATATCTAGCAATCAGATCATTGTCCTATATAACTGTCGAAATTTGATGTTCTAGGGAATTTCACAGAAGGTAGTGTATCCATAGGATAATTCAGTGTCAAGGCTATACTTTGAGGTAGTAAGAAGTGTCAATTCTACAAATTTGTCAATGAGGGTCAAAAGTGTTATTGTCTTAAATGAGTCGAAAGGGAAGATCGAAGTTGTGGAGAAGAAATAAGGTATACCAAAAGATTTCAGATAACTAGTTTCGCTGAAGATTTTAGATAACTTCATAGCTACAAGAAATACAATCACATCCCATTTCCAATTGATAGGCTCAAGAGAATAAGCCTACATCACTAATTTATATAGCCCTCAATCTATGCAAGCCAAACTTCAACTCATACTCTATCTACAAAATTTGCATAATGGTTTGGCTGATCAAACCCATATCCTTGGCGGGGACTTCAACATGATTACAACACTAGAAGAAAAAATTGGTGGTCTGTGAAGGCTGGACTTGGAAAACACCTCTTTCAGAGACTTCATCTCCTCCTCAAATATCATAGACATTGAAACCCTCAATGGAGTCTTCACATGGAATAATATACAAGGTGGACAAAGACAGGTGGCTAGCAGACTGGAAAAATACCTTGTCTCAGAATATCTTTTCCAAAAAGGGTATTCAGTGGAAGCACAAATCCTACCCGCAACTAGGTCTTATCATTGGTCAATAATGCTCATTATCGACATCCCAGAGATCCTCCAAAAGAAACCCTTTAGATTTGAAAAGTTCTAGTTACAAAATCTAGATTTCAAGGAAACTATAAACCAATGGTGGTAGGATTCTCAAATCTACCATGGAACTTGAATGTATCGGTTTCAACAACAACTCAAAAGGCTCAACGAAAAACTAAGAGACTAGAACAAAGAAACTTTTGGAAACATATTTGATAACAAGCGAGTGTTGGATGCACAAATGAAATCTATACAACAACAAATCATCCTGCAGGGACGAATAGAGGACCTCACACAACAAGAACAAATCATCAATACACATCTTGAGGAGCGTCTTTCCTAAGAGGAAATTCTATGGAACCAGAAATCAAGGGTGCTCTAGCTTAAGGAAGGTGAACGCAACTCAAAGTTCTTCCACAATTCAATGATACAACAATGCCATATCAATTGAATATCACACCTTTAGGATAATCAAGGTAACAAAATTTCTTCCCACTAGGAAATCCAATATGAATTAATTTATTTCTATCAAAAAATTATGGCTGAACCAATTGCAGATCATTCTGAAGATATTCAGAAAATCACTCGTCATATCCCCACCCTTCTAACTGCTAAGAATAATGATAGTCCTATTCATCTGGTTACCTTATAGGAACTTGAACTTCTCTTGAAGGAAATTTCGGATGGAAAATCCCCTAGACTAGATGGTTTCACGACTGAATTTTTCCATCATTGCTAGTCGGTTATTTGTGAATATGTTTGGTAGGTTGTGGAGGATTCACGATGCATCTATGGAGTGCTCCCCACCCTAAATGCCACTTTCTTCACTCTTATACCCAAAGAAGATAAATCCACTGATCCAAAAAATTTCAGACCCATTTCCCTATGTAATGTGATCTATAAAATCACCATCAAGTTAATTGCCAATTGGCTCAAGCCTCTCCTCCCCCTCTTGATCTCCCCTGAGCATACTAGATAAGTTGAAGGCCGCCAAATTATTGGTAACATCCTTTTATCCCACGAAGTTATCCATTCCTTAAAAATCATCAAGAAACCTAGTATGCTTATCAAATTGGATATGTCCAAATCATTTTACAAACTAAGCTAGAAATATATCAAAGAAGTCCTAATAGCCTTTAGGTTTCACCCTACCTGGGTTGACTGGATCTATTCTCTTACCTCTTCATCTTTATTCTCCATCCTCATCAACGGAGTTCCGTCTCCCACTTTCACTCTAACCCGAGGCATCAAACAGAGTGATCTGCTTTCACCCTTTCTTTTTGTCCTCATGGAGAAAGGTATTGGTAGAAGCATCAAAGAAAATCTTCATCAAGTTAAGTTAAAAGGACTTTCCTTCCATCCAATGCAACCCCCTCTAAATCATAACCAATTTGTAGATGATACAATGTCACTGGGGGTTCCTACCATCAAAGAAGATAAATCTCTTTTGCAGATCCTCACCGAATTTGAGGCTGCCTCAGGTACATTGATCAGTTATACAAAATCTGAGATTTTCTTTTTCAACACTCCTCCTCGCATTCAATCCATTCTCATGTGCATCCCTAGTTTCAGGAAAAACACTCTCCCTACCAAGTATCAAGGTTCTCCCCTTAACCACAATACCCTGTGAAAGATCTCATGTGAAGATATTCTTTTCAAATTTTAAAAAGAATCTTGAATCTTGGACCTTCCGCTCACTCAATCTAGTAGGTAGACTTATTATTCTCAAATCTGTTCTTCAAGCCATGCCTTCGTATCTTGTTTCTTCCTTGTCCTCCCCCAAATGTGTGCTCTCGTCAATCCACAACATACAACGTAATTTCCTTTGGTCGGGAGCTGGGGAATATTGGAAGTGGGATCTTGTGGCTTGGGATAAATTATGTCTACCAAAAAATGAAGGGGCCCTAAGACTCAGAGACCTTGAGATGCTCTCTTGTTCTCTGGGTGAAAAAACCTGGTGGCGTTGGCTAAAATAACCCCAAGACCTCTGGAACAAATTTTAGAGATATAAATACTCTCCCAACATCTAAGAGAAAAGGCTAGTTCAACTCAATGATCAGATCCCTGGATCTGAAATTTGGAATGTGGCTTACAACAACAAAGGACTCATTCAGAATCATTGTTTCTGGGAAATACAATATGGAAACACAAATCTATTTTGGGATGACTCCTAGCAACAATGAAAAATATTAAATGAAAAACACCATATGGATATTCTCATAACTGAACTCAACCATCTGCATTCATCCACTGTGTTGGAATTTTGGAAACAAAACAATCCTATAGACACCTGGAGAAGCTGGAAACTAACTATAGAGGATTTACATATTAATGATGATACAGACCTTCGAATCAAATAAGGACACATTCGAATTAAATAAGGACTAGATATTCTCAGATGGGGCCACACCATGTCAGGTAACTTCACTTTGAAGGAGGAATACCATCTCAAAGACGAACACCATAATCTGCCACAAGTTGAAATCTAGAGCAAAATATGGGATCTAAAGATTTGACCCAAGATCACTACCTTCTTATGGATGTTACTCCACAAAAAATCTTTTACATGGGATACCGTTATAAGAAGAGGAGTCATGTAATATCCCCAGGTAGAACCCCAGTTGTAATTATGAATTTTAAACATCTTTGATAGGCTAGTGAGCTGAGTGATAATAATCTAGGAGGCTTATGTGATGATTAGGCCAGAGAGCCTATATGCAATGGCCAGTGAGCCTATTATTGTATATGTGTAAATACTCATATATTTAATATAAATACATAATTGTGTGTAGACCGACCACGATAAAAGATAATGGGGGACTAAACTCCACTAGGAAGGGAAATGAATGGGACTGAGAGGCTACGAAAGAGGGGATAAGCTAGAGGGATTAACCCAAGGGAATATTATAATATATTCCTAAAAATGAAAATACTAAAGTGGGGAAAATAAACCCAGTTATCCTAAGTTCCTAGGAAAGGGAACAAGTGTTAAATGGATTGCATGCAACTCCAGGAAGACAGGTGTCGAACTAGGTGCATGCAATTAAATATGGAAAGCCATATCATTGGGGGGGTTCGCTCCCCATTTTCCCATATTTCTCCTAACTTGTTTGGCCTCCATCGTTGATCCTTGCATATTTCATGCACCTCTGAAGCCAGTAACCCGTGAAGTTGACCTATTTTTTTTTGTGAAACACATCATATCTATGCTTGCCAGAGTCATGTTGTGCCTTATTGAATTGTGGTTGCTTCCATCCCCTGAGATGTATTGAGCCTTTCTATTGTCCTCACTTTCTAGAATTGAGTTGAAGTTGGTTGAATAAGTGGTTTGTTAGGATCGTGGTTGAAGAGGCAGGTTGTCAGGCCCGTGAGAAGCTCTCTCAAGGTGAGAGAGTTTGTTTGGAAGTGATTTTCTCCTAGAGAAATTCCAACACCAGCTACGAAGCTCTGAGAATTCTTGATCTAGCCTGTTTCAGAGACCTTGAAAGGGAAGTGGAGCAACCGATGGACTATGGAACAGTGAAGGTGCATATTCCTGGGGTGGAACATGCATGTGGAGAATGAGATTTCATGATTAGTGGGCGTAAGTAGGCTCTTGGAGAGAATCCTTCCAGTTGCACTGTGCAGTTTTTTGTAACCTCAGCCTAGTCTAAGATTCATTTTTCCTATGTGGAGCTTAGTCCCAGCTCAAGGGTGAACCACTGCTGAGCGTGATGAGGAGTGTGGTCTAAGGCTGGGAGGTTTGTGGAAGGTCTGCATGCAATTGGTGGTCATCTAATAGAAGACAAGTACCAAATCTTTGTTGATTGTATGTGGTGTAATTGTACGTGTTTTATAACTTGATGAGCAATGTCTAGATAAATCATATATGTTGTATGTGTAGGCTTACTGTTAATTCCGCATTAATCTATGTATGGTTAGAATATGTCGTCTATATTCTTATAGAGAAAAAATGTTTAGTATTATTTCCGCATGAATAAGTGGCATGAACAGAGTGTTGTAACTATTAATATGAGATAGATAGGTGCATATAAATGTATAAAATTGGTATCAGAGCTAAGAGAGACGTCCTGTAGTGACGTTTCCCGGCCTGTTGGTGGATGGGGATGTTACAAATTGGTATCAAAGCTAGGAAAGACATCCTGTAGTGACGTTGTCGAGCCTGCTGGTGGATGGGGACGTTAAAAATTGGTATAAGAGCCATGGTTTCAACACTGAGCCTGGATGGGCCAGGAAAGTGGAAGTTGAAGAGAAGGTTTCAGAAGGAAATTGTTTTTGAAATGGACAAAATTGATGTTCAAAGTCCAATTTTCGACAATGAGACTGAATTAGGCCGTATAAGTGGTTATGGGATCAAGAGATCAGAGAAAATTATTGTTGAAAAGGACAAAATTTAAATTTTAGAGCATTCCAGAGTGCCAAGAGAACACCTTGTCTATGTTTGGAAGATCAGGAGGTATAGTGGTTCAAGAACGATTACAGAGAAAAGAGACTGCAGTAACTGTGGGTTTGGAATCGCACGGTTTGAATTTGGGCTATGGGATCTGTTCGGGAGAAGGAGGATCCTTCAAAACCATCAGATCTGGAGAAATGCGCATGAGGATTAACCCCAAAGTACTTCGAACTTCGTGACTTCGGAGAAGTTTATGTGTGATAGAGAAGAAAGGGTTGAAGCTTGAAGTTTTGAAGGCCCAAAGAGGATCTACATCGTAGATCCGTGGGGGGGGAGTGTTTACCATTGGATTTGACCAAGGACAGATAAGAACCATAGGGTTAAGCAAATAGAGGAAGGTAAGAAATTTCAGGAGTTCAATGTTCAGGAGAAACGACGTATGCTAAGGTGAAATCTTCCAAATCCCGAAGTCCCCAAGTGACATGGACCGCTGACATAACTAGGGATGACATGGACACATGGGACGTGTGCCCTGTGTCAGTGAGTTAAGAACCTTTTTAATATATAAATGCAATTAGATTGTGACATATCTCACCCGCCTGATTGGGCCACGTATCAGCTTCGTGTGTCCTACCACGTGGTGCTCCAGGTGGTGGCACAAGGTAGTTAAACTTGGCGAAGAAGTTAACTAGATCAGGGTTGCATTAACTTTGATCGCGATCTATCAAGATCGATGACCGGGAGGCATTGCAGAGATTGAATTTGCACGAGAGATAATTCTACAAGGTGGTCCCCCAATCCAAACAATTGTTTCCCAGAAGGGGTACATGTCAGCGTGGGGACAATTGTAGAATGATCGAGGGGTTACTCCAAAACTGCCAACCCATGTCCCCACAATTTGAAAAGTACTAAAGTTGATGTGATATTTTAAGTATTTATTAGTTCAAACATGGAGACCGTGGGCCCTAGTGGACACATGGTGCCTGATCCCAAGGTCTGGAGACTTGGTACTTCAGAGGAATTTTGTTGCAATTGCATTGAGTTGAGAACTCTTGGAGGCCAGAGTTAATATCGACCGTTGATCAGGAGAAGGTACGTGGCAACTGATACCACAGTCCAGATACTGGGCACTCCAAATGGTTGGAGAGTATGGACAACCCATAACTTCCAAAGCCCAGAGTTTTGTAATAAATCCCAACCGTCAGTTGTTGAGGAAGCCATGGACCGTTGATCCACCCCACTTCGTGAAGTTCTTCAATTTTGTGTTCGGAAAAAATAATGAACAAAGTAGAAAGAGATTTCGAAGTCAAAGTTCTGGAGCCTCGAAGATCTCAAGTCTACGGATAAGAACCTATCTGATAGCACCACGTCACATCCCGTGGTCACATGCAATTGAGGGATGAAGAAAAAGGGCTAGTGCCCGAAAACTGTGTTAAAGAAGGGAAAAGGGTTAGGAAGGAAGCATGTGGGTTTTGTCTAGTTCGAAACTACATCAAAAGAGGTACTGAAGACCTGGGAACTTTTTGATAGGCTCCAACAAAGATCTGAGAGCCATCAACTCAGAGAAAAGAGATCAACTGCACAAGGAATGCATCAGATACAAAACACAAGTTTTTAAGGATCATAGCTTTCTTCTCAAAGCTTAGAATTGAGAAAGGAAGCAGTCATTGGAAAGATCTCGGAAAGAGGATTCCAGGTATTCATCCATATTTGAGGATTGATCATCTTAGATCACAAGAAGTCAGAGAGGATATTTTTGGTGACCATAAAAGGAAAAGTTGTGCATATAATACCAAAATGGTATATCATGGTTCTAGCTAACAAAAATTGTTGTACGTCCGTTTTTAGGTTACATTTAAAACAAAAAAAAAATGCTAGAGATGTCTACAGATTGAAAAAGGAAGGACAAAGATGATTCTTCATTTGCATTTAAATACTTGAGAAGTCATTAGATTAGATATTGAGTTCAATAAGAAGCATGGAAACCCCGAATGAAATTCTTTTTTGGGGAAGACAATCTAGGTGAAAATCTTTGCACATAAAATGTGAATGCTAGGTGGAGAAATCCATCTGTGATACATGATAATGCATGAACCATAAGTTCATATGGATATGAAAATCATGGGAATAAGGAAGGTTTTATGGAATATGAAAGAGTTTGGAGACAAAATGTGACATCTCCAAAGATGAGTGCTACAGATTGGAGGTAGCAACTCCATTATTGCTAACAAAGTGCACAATGGAAGCATGGCATGAAGGTCATCAAATATGGCATGACAAAAGTTCATTTTTCCAGTCAGGTTGAAAAATCGGATGGGGCAAGTCAGGAGAAAATAATAATTACTCAAGATAATACCAGTGTTGATATGATCAGTCATGTAAAGGATAAACCAAATTGCTTCAAGAAAGAAGTTGGTTTTAACTATCCAAGGTTACTCAGAGAACATGACTGGAAATATAATTGGGTCATGACGGAATTGGATCAGAGGGATCCAAGTAATAGGGGAATGCTGAAAATTAATATCATCATAATATGTGGTGGCAAGTAAAAAAAGTAGACAAGGAAAAACTCTTGGATGGAGTCAAGTCCATGAACATCCTAAGATAATGGAAGAAGAAATCATGAGATATATATCAAGCTAATAGGAATGTATGCCAACAGTCTAGGAAGGAAAGCTATAAGAGTAGAGGATTGTTGTTGCACTCCAAAGGTGTGAAGGTATTTCCATAAGAGCATGGAGATATCAAGTCAAGAATAATTTAAAAGTGAAGTGACTTCTAAAGAGAAATCAATAAAGAACCAGGAAGAAGAAAATGGTTCTAAGCATGGTTTTGAATGCAGAGGAGATGGTGCATGACAAGAAGCTATCTTAAGTGACGTAGAGCCATGAGTGACAACCCAAAAGGTTGGAGGTATCACTTGAATCTATGATGTTAAGGTGAAATAAGTATTTTCAGTTAATTCTATGCAGCGAGAAAAGGATGCATATGTGCATCCTTACAATATATTATAGATTTCCCAGGCAAGTCAAGTTTGAGGCTAGTTGGGAAAGGGAAGAGAAGAGTACAAGAAAACCTCAAGTACTAAAGTATTGAGTGAGGAGAAGGGATGAAGAAGTTCAATTCTGAAGAGTAACTGGCTGTTGAAGAATCCAGAGTCTATAAAACAACTTGGTTTGGAATTTAATTCATCCAAGTTGAAGGTTAATATCAGCTTAGTTCGTGACTATAAATGAAAAAGAAGCCAAGAGTGATTTGGCTAGAAAGTGCTTAGGTCATAACTAATCATGTACAATGACTATAATGAGAGCACAAGAAGATCCAAGAATCTGGGAAGAATTGTAAACTTCTGGGATCAACAAGGAAACATTTTACAGGGAGAAAGAAGTTGATGCAATTTCTCTAGCAACAAGTATGTTATGGCTTGTTGGGTCAGCTAGAGGAAAGAATGCTTGCATGTTTGCAAGTGTTGTTGGTGATGTTGTTGCATATGGAAGGAAGCAACATAAAGCTAAAGTGTTGGTTATAAGTCTGATAAAAGAAGCATGAAAGATTCTATTGTCATCAGCCATCAAAGTAGCATCGAATTTATTAACAAAAATCATGCAGGTATGAGTTTTTACTACTCTTATTGCATAATTGTTGAAGGAAATTCAGGTAAGAATTTTCACCCAATTGAATTTTTATGATACACGGGATGGTATCATTTGAATGCATTAACATGAATAAGATACCGCTAGATGTGGTAAAGGCTAGAGGCCTGTTATAGTTATCAAATCTCTTTATCTTTTGAATGCACACACTGACATAGTAGAATGTCATGTTAATTTGGTTATGGGGTGATAACCAAAGAAAATAAAAGATAAGAACTTGTTATAGGAATGAATGTCAGTAACACTAGTCATGTATGAGACCAGGACATGGTTGGATATGACAAAGTATGGATATGGAAAGGTTATGAACTACACAGGTACCAAAAGATTCCTACCTCTAAATAAAACTTGGACTACAACCTTTTTGCTAACACTAATGAACACCACATAATTATATTCTTGGTGTAGTGTTCGGGTCAAAAAGGGACACATCCAATTAATTGGGAAGACAATAGGAAGTGTGTGGGGAATGTGTCAAGACATTGGCCAGAATTCCAACTTATGGATGGTGAGATACATGATTGAGATAAAGAGCTTTATTTAATTCAATGCAAGGTGCATTGAATAAATATGCATTGATAATTACACTCATGCATGGTAAGTGATATAATTGTATACTTAAATGCATTTGTGGAATGTGTTTTGTAAGTACATGCATATATATTATGGCATGGGAATAATTGTTACTAACAACTGAAATGTTGTTAACCCATGAAGTTGAGGACATTTCAGGAGTTGATTGAAATTGCAACAAGGAAGTTGCAAGTCAAGTAGTCACGTAAGCATTAACTACTAGACAAATTTCATTTTCAGATANTTAATTATGAACAGGCATATGCATAGAATGATGATTCATTCTATTTTATTAAGTTGTTTGGTAATTGTGATTGAATTTCTAGGTGCAAACAATTCTAAGATTGTTGCATAAGGTTTTGTACACATTGCAATTGAATTATGATGTATAGGAAATACTTACAATTTGTTGGATGTATGCAAGATGAAGCATTGCGAGAAAAATGGTATGCAGTTTGGTGCCTATGGAAAACCACAAGAAAGGAGGCATTCATAATATGGAAAAAACCAAGAAGAATTATGAAATATAATTTCATGTTTTGGGGAAAAGATGAATTCCCTTTGAACTAAGTTTGAGTTTATAAATAAATTCTTTTATGTTTTCTCATGATAACTACATGTGGGTGATGCAGATGAGATGATGTTGATTAAAGTTGGAATGTTGACTACAAAGAGTAGCTCGGGGGAGATTTTGATTGGATACAACAGATCATACCCTATGGATCCCCAGTGGATCTGAGTGTGTGTACACTTCTCCTTGGGTTTCCTTGGAGAAGGCTATAGCCCTAAAGGGAGAAGTGTGAGGATAGGTTCCCTGGTATGAGGCCTGTAGGGTACCTGGAGACCTTTGAGGGCAGTTGGAACTCCTGGAACCACGACAATCTGAGACTTCCTATCCGGCCTGTACTGGAGCCCTGAAAGGGGAGTTGAGCAGCCGATGAACTGTTGGACAGTGAAGGTTCATACTACCTTGGGTTGTACATGCATGTGGAGAAGAGAGATTGTTGGTTGGAGTTCTACTGAGGTTTGGTACTTTGGCCTAGACCATGTTGATATTGATTGTGGACTATGGTTATCTTGGGAGGCCATTTCCTTGATGAAGTCATAGCCCCTGCTCAGGGGTGATACACTGCTAAGAGTTTATCAACAGTGAGATCTAGGGTTGGGTGGAACGTTGTGGATCTACAGTCAGTCGGTGCTTTCAATAAGGTTTATTTGAAGCATGTTATAAGGAACAATGAGTTGAATTCTTTCCTGAAACAACTCTATGGAATACAACAATTGAGTTTCAACTGCAGTATGAACACCAAAATTGGTGCTTGAAATTAGAGAACCAAGTGGATAACAGGCTTCCAATAGCTAAAGCTTGGAGTTTTTTGAAGAATTTTGAATTTTATATGTATAAACAAGTTTCACTGAGGACAATGTAAAAATAACAGGAGGGGATTGCAATATCCCCAGGTACAACCCCAGTTGTAATTATGAATTGTAAACATGTTTGATAGGCTAGTGAGTTGAGTTATAATAAGCCAGAAGGCTTATGTGATGATTAGACCAGAGATCCTAGATGGAATGGCCAGTGAGCCTATTATTGTATATGTGTAAATACTCATATATTTAATGTAAATACATCATTGCGTGTAGAATGACCACGATAAAAGAGAATGGGGGACTAAGCTCCACTAGGTAGGGAAAGGTATGGGACTAAGAGGCTAGGAAAGAGGGGCTAATATAGAGGGCTTAACCTAAGGGAATATTATAATATATTCCTGAAAATGAAAATACTAAAGTGGGTAAAATAAACCCTAATTATCCTAAGTTCATGGGAAAGGGAACAAGTTCTAAATGTAGTGCATGCAACTCTAGGAAGACAGGTGTCGACCTGGGTGCATGCAGTTAAAGCTGGAAAGTTATCTCATTGGGGGGGTTCTCTCCCCATTCTCCCATCCTTTTCTTAACATGTTTGGCCTCCATCGTCGACCCCTGCTTCTTTCACGCACCTCTGAAGCAAGTAACTCGTGAAGTTGACCTATGTTTTCTTGTGAAGCACAACGTATCTGTACTTTCCAGAGCCGTGTTGTGCATTATTGAATATTGGTTTTTCCCATCCCCTAAGCTATATTGAGCCTTTCTATTGTCCTCACTTGATGGAATTGAGTTGAAGTTGGTTGAAGAAGTGGGTTTTCAGGCCTGTGGTTGATGAGGCAGGTTGTCAGGCATGTGAGCAGCTCTCTCCAGGTGAGAGAGTTTGCTGGGAAGTGATTTTCTCCTAGAGAGAGTCTAGCACCAGCTATGGAGCTCTGAGAATTCCTGATCCGGCCTATTGCCAAGACTCTGAAAGGGAAGTCGATAAGTTGATGGACTGTGGAACGGTGAAGGTGCATATTCTCGGGGTGGAATAGGCATGTGGGGAATGAGAGTCTGTGAGTAGTGGGCGTAAGCAGGATCTTGGAGAGAATCCTTCCAGTTGCACTGTGTAGTTTTCTGTAACCTCAGCCTAGTCTAGGATTCCTTTGCCCTGGATGGAGCTTAGTTCCAGCTCGGGGGTGACCCACCATTGATCATGATGAGCAACGTGGTCTAAGGTTGGGTGGTTCATGGAAGGTCTTCACGCTGTTGGTGGTCATCTAATAGAAGATAAGTACCAAATCTCTGTTGATTTTATGTGGTGTAATTGTACATGTTTTATAACTGTATGAACAATGCCTATATACATCATGTATGTTGTATGTGTAGGCTTACTATTAATTTTGCATTAATCTGTGTATGGTTAGAATATGTCGTATGTATGCTTATAGAGACAAAATATTTAGTATTATTTCTGCATGAGTAAGTGGCATGAATAGAGTATTGTAACTATTAATATGAGATAGATATGTGCATATAAATGTATGAAATTGGTATCAGAGCTAAAAGAGATGTCCTGTAGTGGCATTGTCCAGCCTGTTGGTGGCTAGGGACGTTACAAATTGGTATCAGAGCTAAGAGATATATTCTGTAGTGAATTTTACTGACCTATTGGTGTCTAGGGACGTTACAAATCATCGACCCTTCCAAATCTCCACTTTGTCAAACTACTAAAGAATCAATTAATCATGTTTTAAATACCTGTTCTAATAGATCCACTCTTTGGGACCTAGGCTCACAACGATTTATATAACTTGATCACAACAAGGGCTACATCGTACCTAGTCTAGAAAATTGGTGAAATAATGTCTTCATCAATCCCATCCTTAACCGTCTATGGGACCTCTTTCCCAATTTTATTGTCTAGGATCTTTGGAAGGAAAGGAACAAGCATATCTTCAGAGAAGAAAATAGAGGTCCTAATGAGACTTGGCATATCATCTATGAAAACATCATGGAAACACTCAAATTAATCTCTTGGTCCCTAACATACTTCAACTAACCCCTTCAAGAGAAGCATATATGGATGTCCTGGCAACTCACAATTACTCCGGGCCTGACAGCTTCCAAAACCCCAAATATTGCTTTTTCAAGCCCTCTCGAATGGAAAAATGCTCCTCCCAGCTTCTTAAAGATGAACTTTGATGGTGCTTATCTTGGTAACCCAAGCCCGACGGGATATGGTGGGGTATTCAGTAATGATGCGGGTGAAATCATTTTCGTCTATGCAGGATCTCTAGGAACTGACACCAACAATGCAACAAAACTATGGGAACTCATTCGAGGTATCCAATGGGTCATCACTCATAAAATATCTAAATTGGTTGTACAGGGAGATTCATTGATTATCATACAAATTATTAGGAAAATGCACAATGGGACCGTGACTCACAAGGTCTCCAGAAACTGGTGTTTCTCAACCAATTTGACCCTCCCACAAAAGGAAATTAAGAACATACCAGGTCTCATTACTTCACATGTTCTACAAGAAGCGAATAGAGTAGCTGACCAACTTTCCAATGAGGGGTTCAATCAAAACCAAATAGAATTCTGTGAACATGTGGAACAACTTCCAAATCAACGTTTAAAAAAGGATTGTCTCTCTCTGGCATACATAGATGTCCCCCCCCTAGATGGGGTGCTTGGTTGAAAATTGATGCAGGAGCATCGTCAGCAGCAAGTGAGCGCGAGTAGCGCCAACACATTTTTGGCACATGTTCAAAGGTGTTTACATTTTTTTGAAGTAGGATGCGCCAAACATAAATGAAGTAGTTAAGAAAGGGTGTACTTGTGATTGTAATCATACCTTGAGCGTCCCGCTCTCGTCTGAAGGATTAAAAGGCATTTATGCTAGTAAATGTAAGTAGGTAGAATTAAATTCTAGATTAGACAATTTTAGGAGTGGAGGGAAAACTGACTATAGAAACCCTCATATTGCATCATTGTAACATTATCAATCGAAGAGAGAATAGGAGAGCAGAAGCAAAGAGCTGTGTAAAGTAAAAACCCATGTACAAAAGTTATGGATTAATACAAAGATCTTTAGTTCAGACTCATGGTGCTCAATTGCTTTCTGTGTTTGTACATGCTGATTGATATATGCTTGTTACTCTTTGTTATGCATTTGCTTTGATGCGTGAATGTATGATTTCATATTTAATGTCTGAAATCTGAAGAGAGGGAGAGTAAGAAATGAGTTTCAATTGTTTCTCTTTCTGAGCAAGAGTTTTCCTACAAGGAGTGCAGCAAAATTTTCTGCAAGGTGTGCATTGACAGAAATCAGAGTTCATCTCTGAAAGATCAGGAGGGATAGCATTGTTCTCATTCTCGCAGAAGTGCAAATTAAGCACAGGAGCCGTGCAAAGTGTGCGCTGGCCGAGTAGAGTCTCAGAGTTTGCAACCTGAGGGAGTTGTTGAAGGACTGTTGTTGCAAAGAGAGTGCTCAGAGTCTAAGAATTCAAATACTTGGAAGTTTTTGAAGGGTTGTCGCAAGGAATGCGTGCAGGAGTCTTTTTGAAGACTCGAGTTTGTGGTAAAAGATCAGAAGATTTAGTGCCTTGAAGTGTTGAAAGGAGGCGTAGCGACGTTGCTTGCAGGTGGACAGGTTTCATGAAAGAATACATGTTCCATCTCGCAGGAGTCCTCAAGGAGGAATTGGATGGTCGGAATTCTCCATGGAGAATTCGCAAAGTCCCAAGGGCCGTCAGATCTTTCAGAGGAGTAGGGGAGTTATGGCAATCATTCTTCAAGTGCAAGCTCGGGAGAAATCGGATCGTGGGATCCAAGGTGACAAGGACCGTTGGATCACTCGCGTAATATCATTTCGTGGATTTGCAAGTTGAAGGGTCAAAACCCTTGCATCAAGATTCGCGGGGGCGCAAAGTGAGAAGTCCTGAAGTGGCGAAAAGATTTGTGTGGGGCCATCTATTGGTGAAGTGAGTCAGAATTCAACATTTAAGCGTTTCGGAGGATAGGAGGTTGAGACTTCT
Source organism: Picea engelmannii (assembly GCA_009831015.1). Taxonomy (NCBI): domain Eukaryota; kingdom Viridiplantae; phylum Streptophyta; class Pinopsida; order Pinales; family Pinaceae; genus Picea; species Picea engelmannii. Next base: position 36,972 of record ML789511.1, on the reverse strand, counting down.
GTCCCAAGATCCCCGAAATCGGGAGACATGATATAAGTACAGGGAAAGGGTGCCATCAACCGTTTCGGCAAATCGGTATTTCGGGGTTCGGCAGTTGGAGAGTCGAGAGACTCGGAAGGAGAAGTCACGAAGTCGCGAGTTGCGACAAAGAACATTGAGGAGCTCGGGATCTCGGCACTTCGGGTGTCAGGATATAAAGGAGGCAACGCTTCGGGAAGCGAAGTCGCGAAGTGCCAAATCTAGGCACAAGGGACACGTGTTAGAACCACAAGGTGGGCCTGTGTGATAGACAGGAGAACATGCGTCATATAGTGGAAGGAGTCAACACTCCGTTGACTTCTCACATCTCTAGAATTCGTGAGATAAGAGCATGGGGACTCGACGTTGAAACTCGCGAAGTGGCGAGTAGCGAGAGGTGCTAGTGTTAAGTCTAGTCGGTGGTCATGCGTAGAGGGTGCTGACAAGGGAAGGAGCCATACCCATATCGACATTTCAGGTATCGCGATATTGGGAAGGAAGAGTCCTAAGTTTCAACTCACGAACTCGCGAGTGGCGAGTTGTGACAAGAGCCTTCTGGGTTAGGCTTTAGTCATAGCGCTGTGGTCGCACAGAGAAGTGGAACTCACACCTAGTGTTGTTCACACAGGGGAGCTTTCGAAGGACATGTGGATCGATTGGAAGGAGATTCCAGTAGGGAATCGAAAGAGCCAATCCAGCTCAAAGGAAAAAAAGAATGATCCTGTGAGTGGACTTCGGCCCGAGGGTCGGGGAGGTCTGCGTTAGTGTGGTATCAAAGCATAGAAATATTTCTTTGCTTTCTGTAGCAGGGAAAAGAAATATTCACCATGCCGCCGAGAAGAAGAGATAGACACACACCCCATCTGCCAGAGGAGAGGGAAATGCCAGAAGAAAGGGGTAGGCAGGTGCCAAATCCAGCCATGGAAAGAGAGATGCATAACATATGTGCCAGACTCATGGACGTGGAAATAAAAAAGAGGTGCACAACCGGTGTTGGAGATGTCAGTGAAGATGAAGTTGGACATGAAGGAGAAGACATTACAGCAGAAGATGCAGCAAATGAACGCCTAATTAGGGTGGTTGCAAGAATGAGTGCCAGGGTGAAAATGGGCATTCCAATATATGAGGGAAACCTAGATGTTGAAGAGATTCTAGACTGGATTAGAGCTCTGGACACGTATTTTGACTATGAAGATGTTGAGGAAGACAGGAAGGTCAAACATGTTGTCACAATATTGAAAGGACATGCAACATTGTGGTGGGATGAACTACAAGATGACAAACACTGCAAAGTCAAGCAGAATATCAAGAGTTGGGATAGAATGGTCGCGAGGATGAAGGCGAAATTCATACCCAGGGATTATCAAATCACTATGTTTTGGAGAGTGAATAATTTGAGACAGAAGATGATGTCAGTGAAGGAATACACTGAAGAGTTCTATAGGCTGAACATCAGGGAAGGTCATTGTGAAAGTGATGATGAGAAGGTTGCTAGGTATATGAATGGTCTGAGATACGACATTCAGAATGATATCAGCATGATGACCATTCAGACGGTGGAATATGCTTATCAGATGGCTCTAAAGGCTGAAGAGAACCTGAGCCGAAAGAAAGGTCAAAGAGGCCAAGGCAGAAGTCAACCTAGAGGTAAAACAATTGTCTAGGATAGGAATCATAAAGCTAAGGAAGAGTGGAAGAAACCTCAGACTCAAACTGAGAGAGGTGGAAGCTCATAGAGAGGGCAGTATGCTGAACAGAGAGGACAATATGCTGATAACAACACTTTTCCTCGTGCTAGAGGTAGAGGAAGAGGAAGAGGTGGAGTGGTGAAATGCTTCACATGTGGAAAGGTTGGACACAAGTCTTATGAATGTCCAAATAAGAAGAAAGAAGGAGGTGAGACTCACATTGCCGAAGCACAAAGAAGGAATGTTGAGGCAGAGGATGTTGAAGGTAGAAGGTCATTGATGATGCGAAAAGTTCTCTTGAAGCCAAAGAAAGAGACAGAAGAACCAGTCCAGAGGAACAAGATTTTTTAGATTGCTTGCAAGACCAAAGACAGGGTATGCAAAGTCATCATGGACAGTGGTAGCACAGATAATCTCATTTCTACAGAGATGGTAGAAAATCTGGAGCTGGAGACTATTGAACATCCAAGCCCATACAGAGTTTCATGGTTACAAAAAGGACATTAGGTAAATGTCACTAAACAATGTTTAATTGAGTTTAAAATAGAAGGATATAACGATAAGATATTGTGTGATGTCATTCCCATGGATGTTTGTCATCTATTTCTGGGTAGACCATGGTAATATGATAGGAATGTGATTCATGATGGGAAAAAGAACACATACAGCCTAGAGAAGAATGGGAGAACTCACATGCTGTTGCCGATTAAGGACCAGGAAGTAAAACCTAAAGTAAGAAACGTTTTACTTCTCATGAGTGGGAAGGAACTTCTTACAGAGGTTAAGAAGAGGGAGAAACCACAATTCATTGTGGTCAGGAAGCCTAAAATTGTTTTGACCAACACAAGAGTGGATGATCTACTAGAGGAAATCCAGCAGCTACTGGAGGAATTTGTTGATATAGTAGTGGACGAACTACCTCATTCGTTGCCACTGATCAGAAGTATAAGTCATTGTATTGATCTCATACCTGGATCTAGCTTACCAAATAAAGCAGCATATAGATGGACACCACAGGAGAATGAAGAGGTCAAAAGACAGGTCCAGGACTTAATGGACAAAGGGTTGGTTAGAGAAAGCTTGAGTCCATGCGTTGTTCCAACAGTGATCAGTCCAAAGAAAGACAGAGGCTGGAGGATGTGTACTAAATCGAGGGCAATCAACAAGATAACCATCAGGTATAGATTCTGATTGCCAAGAATGGATGATTTGATGTATTTCTTAAGTGGGGCCAATTTTTTTTCAAAAATTGATTTGAAAAGTGGTTATCACCAAATTCATATGAGAGAAGGAGACGAATGGAAGACAACATTCAAAACCAATGAAGGGTTGTGTGAATGGCTTTTCATGTCGTTTGGTCTAACAAATGCGCCGAGCACTTTCATGAGGTTGATGAACGAAGTCTTGAAGGAGTTCATCAGAAATTTTGTCATAGTATACCTTGATGACATACTGATTTTCAGTAAAACAGAGGCAGAGCATCTGAAACATTTGGCTACGGTGATGCGGAGGCTACAACAAGAGAAGTTGCTGATAAATATGAAGAAATCCTCATTCATGAAGACGGAGCTCATTTATTTGGGGTTTGTTATTTCTGCAGATAAGTTGAGGATGGATCCAGATAAAGTGGAGGTGATTAAGAATTGGCCATCGTCAAAGAATATCTTTAAAGTTCGAAGTTTTCATGGATTGGCTAGTTTCTATAGGAAGTTCATCAGGAATTTCAGTGGAATTAGTGCACCGATGATGGACACGGTGAAGAAAATACATAAGTCTTTTCACTAGACAGAAGAAGTAGAGAAAAAATTCAATTTGTTGAAAAGGAAAATCATGGAACAACCAATTTTGGTGTTGCCGGATTTTAAAAATACATTTCAAGTAAAATGTGATGGAAGTGGATTTGCAATAGGGGTAGTCTTGAGCCAAGAAGACAAGCTGATAGCATACTTTAGCGAGAAGTTGAATGAAGTGAAAGTGAAATACTCCATGTATGACAAGGAGTTCTATGCTATTATTCAGTCATTGAAGAAGTGGAGACATTATTTTATTCCTAAGGAGTTTGTTTTATACAGTGACAATCATGCTTTGCAATTTGTGACTCAACAGGAGAAGTTGAATCAAAGACATGTAAAATGGGTTGAATACATGAAGAACTTTACTTTTGTAATTAAGCATATTTCTGGAACTGCTAACAAGGTTGTTGATGCTTTGAGCAGGAAATGTTTGCTATTGCAGGAGTTCAGAGTCAAAACAGTGGGTTTTGATGATCTTAGAAACATGTACAGAGATGATCCATATTTTAAAGAAGTGTATGAGGCGACTGAGAATCCAATTCTCAGGGACATAAGCCAATGGACTGAATACATGATCCAGGATGGACTGTTATTCAGGGGCAATCAGTTATGTATTCCGAAGGGCTCCATGAGGGAGAATCTGTTGAAGGAGAAACACAGTGGCGGATTGGTCGGGCATTTCGGTCATGACAAGACATTCTCAAAGTTAAATGATTCATATTTTTGGCCAGGAATGAGAGAAGACGTCAAACGATTCGTGGACAGATTTAGAATTTGTTAGCATTCAAAAGGAAAGAGGCAGAATGCAGGCTTATATCAACCGTTACCCATACCTGCCAGGCCGTGGGATGCAGTAAGCATGGACTTCATATTGGGGCTGCTGAGAACCCAAAGAGGGTTCGACGCAATCCTTGTAGTGGTGGACAGATTTTATAAGATGGCACACTTCATACCGTGTCAGAAAACCAGCGACGCAACTCACATTGCGTACCTATTTTTCAAAGAGGTCATTCAACTTCACGGCTTACCAAGGAGCATCATCTCAGATCGAGACACTAATTTCGTGGGACACTTCTGGAGAAACTTATGGAAAAAGCTGGGAATAAACTTGTCGTTAAGTTCAGCTTATCATCCTCAGACGGATGGATAGACAGAAGCTGTGAATAGGAGCTTGGGAGACTTGTTGAGGAGTTTGGTGATTGAACATCACAGTCAGTCGGACAACATTCTTCCATAGGCGGAATTTTATTATAATGATTCACTTAACAAGAGCATAGGGCAGAGTCCATTCCAAATTGTTTATGGGACACAGCCAAGAGGAATTTTTGAACTGAGGGATTTAGAAAGGGATGAGATAAGAAGTGCTAGTGCAGAATATTTTTCCGAAGCAATGAAGGAACTTCACAGCTAGGTGAAGGAGCGGTTGCAGAACTAGAGCTAGGAGTATAAGCATAGAGCAGATAAACACAGGTGACAACTTCAGTTCGAAGTTGGTGATTTAATTCTTGCACACTTGAGAAAGGAAAGGTTCTCGAGAGGAACATACAATAAACTGAAAATAAAGAAAATTGGACCATGTAAGGTCTTGAAGAAATTTGGGGCAAATGCTTATGAGATTGAATTACCCGATGGGATCGGAATTTCTCTGATATTCAACATCTCGGATTTGTACCCATACAAAGTTGGAGCATATAGTGAAAAACCAGAGGTTCAGTGGACAAAATAGATGCCATTTGCAAAGAAACCACAGATGGAAAGCATACTGGACAAAAGAATTAGCAAAAGGACCGGAAGAAGGGAATATTTTGAATACTTGGTCAAGTGGAAGGGACATCCAGTTGAATATGCCAGCTGGGAAAATGAAGCCGAAATCCAAAAGCATGGATAGACTGTGCGACAACTCATGGACAGGAGCCCATGAAAATTTTCAAGCGAGGGAGTATGATGCAGGAGCATTGTCAGCAACAAGCGAGAGCGAGTAGCGCAACGCATTTTTGGCACATGTTCAAAGGTGTTTAAATTGTTTTGAAGTAGGATGTGCCAAACATAAATGAAGTAGTTAAGAAAGGGCGTACTTGTGATTGTAATCAGACCTTGAGCGTCTCGCTCTCATCTGAAGGATTAAAAGGCATTTATGCTAGTAAATGTAAGTAGGTAGAATTAAATTCTAGATTAGACAGTTTTAGGAGCGGAGGGAAAATCGACTATAGACACCCTCATATTGTATCATTGTAACATTATCAATCAAAGAGAGCATAGGAGAGCAAAAAAAAAGAGCTGTGTATAGTAAAAACCCATGTACAGAAGTTCTGGATTAATACAAAGATTTTAGTTCAGACTCATGGTGTTCAATTGCTTTTTGTGTTTGTACATGCTGATTGATATCTGCTTGTTACTCTTTGTTATGCATTTTCTTTGATGCGTGAATGTATGATTTCATATTTAATGTCTGGAATTTGAAGAGAGGGAGAGTAAGGAATGAGTTTCGATTATTTATCCATCTTAGCAAGAGTTTTCCTGCAAGGAGTGCAGCGAAATTGTCTGCAAGGTGTGCATTGACAGAAATCAGAGTTCGTCTCTGAAAGATTAGGAGGGATAACATTGTTCTCATTCTCACAGAAGTGCAAATTAAGCACAGGAGCTGTGAAAAGTGTGCGCTGGCCGAGTAGAGTCTCAGAGTTTGCAACCTGAGGGAGTTGTTGAAGGACTGTTGTTGCAAAGAGAGTGCACATAGTGTAAGAATTAAAATACTTGGAAGTATTTGAAGGGTTGTCACAAGGAATGCGTGCATGAGTCTTTTTGAAGACTCGAGTTTGTGGTAAAAGATCAGAAGAGTTAGTGCCTTGAAGTGTTGAAAGGAGGCGTAGAGACGTTTCTTGCAGGTGGGCAAGTTTCGTGAAAGAATACTTGTTCCATCTCGCAGGAGTCCTCAAGGAGGAATTGGATGGTCGAAATTCTCTGTGGAGAATTCACAAAGTCCCGAGGGACGTCAGATCTTGTAGAGGAGCAGGGGAGTTACGAAAAGCATTCTTCAAGTGCAAGCTCGAGAGAAATCGGACTGTGGGATCCAAGTTGACAAGGACCGTTGGATCACTCATGTAATCTCATTTCGTGGATTCGCGAGTTGAAGGGTCAAAATCCTTTCTTCAAGATTTGCAAGGGCACGAAGTGCGAAGTCCCGAAGGGGCGAAAAGATTTGTGTGGGGCCAGCTATTGGTGAAGTGAGTCAGAATTCGACATTTTGGTGTTTCGGAGGATAGGAGGTTGAGACTTCTATCCCGAGATCCCCGAAATCGCGAGACGTGATATAAGTACGGGGAAAGGGCACCGTCAACCGTTTCGACAAATTGGTATTTCGGGGTTTGGTAGTTGGAGAGTCGAGAGACTCGGAAGGAGAAGTCACGAAGTCGCGAGTTGTGATAGAGAGCAGCAAGGAGTTTGGGATCTCGACACTTTGGGTGTCGAGATATAAAGGAGGCAGTGCTTCGGGAAGAGAAGTCGCGAAGTGCCGAAGCTGGACACAAGGGACACATGTTAGAACCACAAGGTGGGCCTGTGTGATAGACAGGAGGACAGACATCATATAGTGGAAGGAGTCAACACTCCGTTGACTTCTCGCATCTTGAGAATTCGTGAGATAAGAGCATGGGGACTCGACGTTGAAACTCACGAAGTGGTGAGTAACGAGAGGTGCTAGCGTTAAGTCTATCCGATGGTCACACGCGAAGGGAATTGAAAAGGGAAGGAGCCATACCCGTATCGGCATTTCAGGTATCGCGAGATTGGGAAGGAAGAGTCAGGAGTTTTGACTCACAAACTCGCGAGTGGTGAGTTTTGACAAGTGCCTTCTGGGTTAGGCCTTAGTCATAGCGCTGTGGTCGCACAGAGAAGTGGAGCTCACACCTAGTGCTATTCGCACAGGGGAGATTCCGAAGGACCTATGGATCGATTAGAAGGAGATTCCAGTAGGGAATCGAAAGAGCCAATCCGGCTCGAAGGAAACAAAGAATGATCATGTGAGCGGATTTCGGCCCAAGTGTCAAGGAGGTCTGCGCCAGTGAGGTCTGCATCAGTGAGGTCGTGAGGTCTGCATTTCTTAGTCAATTTTACCCTCCCTCAAAAGGAAATTAAGAACATACCAGGTCTCATTACTTCGCATGTTCTACAAGAATCGAATAGAGTAGTTGACCGACTTTCCAATGAGGGGATCAATCAAAACCAAATAGACTTCTGTGAACATGTGGAACAACTTCCAAATCAATGTTTAAAAAAGGATTGTCTCTCTCTGGCATACACATATGTCCCCCCCCCCCCTAGATGGGGTGCTTGGTTGAAAGTGCCCGTCGACATGTGGTGACTGTCAGGGTGGAGGGCAGTCAGGGGCATGCGAAGCAACCCACTTTCCAAAAAGTTTATATCCCTTGTACCACACATTTACATGAAGATACATTGCAGTGAAAAGGAAGAGATTCAACAAGCTTGAATGAGCTCTGGATATCAATAACTTAGTCTAGTTTGCATAATAGAAGATGGAATATCGATCCTGAAGATCGTTGCTATATAGTTTATGTTTTTGGTCAATCTCAAGACTGGTTTTTCTCATCAGGACAATCATCTAAAATTTGTAATATTTTTGATACTCTTGGCGTTAGAAATATCGTCAGTATACTCTGGAAACAACTTCGGTGGTTGTCGGTTCGGTTTCCATTTTGGCGGACCGATACCACTAACAACTCTTTGTATGTTTGTTTTGACATTTTGACTTAATATAAAAACTAAAAAATGGCTTGCCTAAAAAAAATAACAATCCGAACAATAAATTGAAATATTTTTAGTTGATTAATAGATAGTTTCATTGTTCGAATCCTTCCCCTCTGTAATCACCATCATCCCTTTGGGGTTTAATTGCATATATAAACAATTTAGAGAAGTGGATATTTGTGTTAGATATGGAATAGTCTCTAACCTTTTCACATGAGGTAATGTAGTAGGAAATTCACCAAGATTTATTGAGGAAATAAGGGGTTTATCTAAAATCCCTGAAACACCTTTCCTTCTCTTGTACACTGCTTCTTTGATGGCACAATCTCTTAAAATATGCCTTGTTTTATGGAAAACCCTTCAATTAAAGGGAAGGTTTTCATAGTATAGAGATATTACACACTCGATGTCCCACAAACCATAGGAATTAGATCCCAAGATTCTCCATTTGCATTTGTAAATGTTTGATAAGTCAAATGCTTTAAGACAATTGTTCACAAAAATAGATTAAAGATTAATACACCGATGCATTATGTGGTTAAAACCCTCAAAAGGGGAAATTTCCCATAGCCCCTTAAGGAAACCATTAACAAATAGATTAAAAGTCAATACATCAATGTATTATGTGGTTAAAACCTGAAAGAGGGAAACAACCCATGGGTTCACACCAACATGACCACTTGAGACAATATATTAATGCAAAAGGGAAATAATTTACATATTTTCTCACAATTAATTATCAACAAATGACCCTCCATGTTCTTTAAATAAAAATCATCAACAAATGGGGTTTTAAGTCATGGATCAATATCATTGCTAATATCTAGGAGAAGATGAATCACTTAATGTCTAGAGCATAATCATGACCAAATTAGATAATTACAATGCACACTAAAAACACATACTAAAAAACACATTTTACCTAAAGACACATCAAACCAAGTTGATTTTAACTAACTCCTTCCTATCTAAATACATTTAATCTATAGGAAATATTTGCACATATTTACAAGAGTTTTAGGATTTTTTAGACTACATGTTGATCTTTAGTATCTAAATACCATAACATAACTCTATAGGACATCTTTGTACTTATTGTGAAGGGTTTGAGTACCACATGTTGAAAAGCAAACCAAGTATCCTCGCTCAAAGGTAATGAAGATCTCCCAAGGTGTTTGAATTGAATTTTTAACTCTCCAAAGGAGTAAAACCAATCTGGAATCCTCAAAACTTGACCTCCCTTGACAACATCCACTTTTTGACTCTGAAAGAAGAAAGAACAAAAATATCTATGAAGTCGAGAGACATATACCTTTCCTATCCCTGCTTTGAACAATGACCTCTCAATCTAAGAAACCAGGGTGTGTGTTGTGGGTTTCTTGTAATTGAAATAGTCAATGAGAGCCTTTTGCTTTTTCCATGCAACTTCCTCCATAATCCACTCGGTAGGGACTTTAACCCTCTTATAACTACGGCTTACTTGAAATCAGCATTTACGCCCCTTTTTTGTTGGGATTGTTTCCTTCTAGCGATATTTTCCAAAGTGCTTTTGTGCTTCTCATTGCTTTCATCGATCGTCACGAGTACCCTTGTAGCCCTTTGATCAATCTGTGACTGAAGGTTATTTGACATAGGTGGCTCCTTTTAAAAAAGAAATTAATGTGATTTACAGTGATTTACAACATAGTGTTGAGATATATCACATGCATGATCTACTCATCAATTCCTACCATTTTATTTTTTCCTGTTCGTCTTCAGCTATCAATTTGTTTGGAACTAGAACCAACTCCCGCACTCAGGAGAGTACATTATCTGTGAAACTAACTTCATTTCTATATATATACCCACCATCAACCATTTTATTTTTTCTAGTTTTCATTTGCCAATTTGTTTGTAACCAACTCCGAGAAGCATCCAGGACAATCTTCTCATCGGTTCACCTACCTCAATTAAAAACTGATTCATAAAATTCAAATATCCTCGTGCATTTTAAATATCCAATTTCAACCTCATTTATTTTAAATATCCAATTTCAACAGTTGGATTTCTAACATGTCACTGATGCAAAATCGAATTTTAGTAAATCCCACAAACGTAATAAAAAGACATTCCGTTTAATTTTGAGACTGACAAATGTTCGATCTCTCTTACTAATTCAATATATTTTATTTATATTGTATTTTCCAAATATTTTTTTTTAATTTAATATTTATAAATAACATTTATGCGATATTTTCTCTCGACTTCTTCAACTACCCATTAAAACAAAATCATTTTTTATATCCTCAACGAAAGCAAAATGTCGTTATTTTGTAATGTTATTCAAATTCATATATATATATATATATATATATATATATATATAACATCAGTGCACATTATCACGCATCACCATTATTCGCCAGAACAAACATGGAAGTGGAGCAGGAAAAACGAAACAAATAAAATATAATTGGCTGAGTAGTTTAATGAAAACAAAGAGATAATAGCCATGAATGAATGGTGAAAACTCTCCCACAATGTTCAAAAACAATGTTAAAACCCTTTGTAATGGAAATGAGGATGGAAGCCATGGTCAACTCAATAATATCCTATTAAATCTAAATTATATTAGAAGTGAAAACTCTCTCACAATATCAAAAAACAACGTTAAAACCCTTTGCAATGGAAATGAAGATGGAAGCCATGGCCAACCGAATAATATCCTATCAAATTCTTCGAATTTATGGATTACAATTTATCTATTAATCCGCGGGAATCCCTGAATTTTGGATTTTTTTTTCGCTAATTTGACTGAATTTAGTAACTATGGTTCAAATTGTCCCGTTAGAACCCTGAGTATTTAGATTCCCCCATCTACCATTGCCACAACTTCCGTTTGGAGAGGACTTCCATTGCTTCCTACCATTCAAACATAAAATTACTACTACTTACATTCGAGTTGTTGTCCAGTTAAGTAATCTTTGTCCCTAAAATTCGATCTCTAGGTTTCTTCTACTCTTTTTCTTGCACATAGTTTATTTGTAATTTCTCCGATATGGCACCAGGTTTTTCCTTCTGCCATAAAGAAAAGGTTTTTGTCGCACATCTAAGTGAAAAATGAATGAAAACCAAACCAGAGTGGATGGAGGAGATTGCACAGGAGAATCGAAAGAGTCAAACTCCAGTGAAGTTTGATAGACTCTTGTTTCACTTGTTAGTTTTAAATTTGTTTTTTTAATTTCTGCGTGGTGCAAGCTACTAGAAGAAGAAGGGGCATGTGATCATAGAATTTTATTCATGCGTGGTGAAATTTGTCGTCTCAAGGCATCCTACGCGTGGTGAGATCTATCCTCTCAAGACATACTACCGGAAGAAGGGCATGTCACATGGGTCATGTGATATGTGTATCATGTGGTACAATTTTATTTATTTAGAACTTGAATTAATATTTTATTTAGATGAAGGGTAGGTGTTGTTTAAATGTTTTAAGTTTTGGTATTCTTTTAAGATGATATAAATTTGGGTTATATGACAATTTTTTATTGTTTAAATTGTTTGTTTAATATATAAATGGATTCAACATCTACACATTTATGCAAGTTAAGAGACAAAATTAAATTTATATTTATATTTAAAATAAATCAATTTATATCTATTTTAATTTAAATTCACATAGTGTATATGTTAATGTTAAGAAATATTAATTATTACACTTAGAAACAGTCTAAGTAGAGGCGCATTAAAATAATAATAAAATAATTATTAATAAAAAATTAAAAAATAATATAATAATAAAAATTTATGTTGACTTCATATAGAGAGAGAGGGGTGAATTAAGTTTTATATGGAAAGAGACAAATTTTGTTAAAATGATGAATAAAATATCTTTCTCTCTCTTTATATATATATATATATATAGATATATATATATATAGAAAGATATATATATATATATATATATATATATATATATATATATATATATATATAGAAAGATATATATATATATATATATATATATATATATATATATATATATATATATATATATATATATATATATAAAATCATGAAGATGGGTTACACTTTTGCTTGTTTTATGAGAACAAAAAATGTATTTTCACAAGTTCTTCAACTTCTGGCATACAAAATTATTTTTTATTTATTTATAATTTCACTTTAAAGTAAAAACAAAACTTGTGAAGAATTTTGTTAGCTTTCCAATGACTATTTTTCAATGTATTTTTATCACGATTTGATATGTCAATTTGACAATTGTTTAACAGTATGTTCCTTAAACATGAAAGGGATGATAATGATTAACTTTTTTCTACAACAATGTATCTATTATTAAACTTATGTTTTTAAGAAACGAAATATACTACAACAATCTAGAGAGTCTCTATTTTATTATGACTATAATTTTTAATCTAATGGATGAATATTATAATTTCTAGATTTTTTTTAAGTTGACCAAGATTTAAACGTTGCATATTTTAAACACATGTTTTTCTACACCTTGTATCTATCTTAATTTTTACTTAAAACTAGAATCTAAATATACGCTTTTGAAAAGAACACTTTATTTTTTTCTAAATTTTTCACTGTATATTTTTAGAGATACCGATATTTCAATCCACCGAATAATAATGTCTGCTAAAAATATTATGCATTGATTTTTTTTTAAAATTAAATAAAATTAGATAAAAATAAAGAAAATGAAAACAAATTATAGGAATTGAAAGTAGATTCAATTTTGGAAATGTTGGTGTTATTTTCGAAACCAAATTCTCAGTATTTGCAGGAGTCTGCAACCTCCGAAGTTCAGGTAAGCTTGGGGAAATTCTCTCATTTTTGTTTTTCAGTCTCAATTTCATGTTTTCAGTCGAAATAATCTTTCGGCTGAAATATTCTTACCACAGGAAAATAATTCATCCGAAAAACATTGTACATGAATTTTGAGGGCGCCGTCAGGGCACTGTTCAATTTGACGCGCAAATTTTCGGTCAAAAAAATTCATAGCAACATTTTTTCGGCCGAAAAATTGTTGCTAGGAATTTTTGAGATCCGATTGTCACGAAAGTGTTACCCATATTCATGATTTTACCCATGATGATGATGATGATTAACCTCCACTAAGACTGAATTGGTCTATCAGACCTTAAGAGGGTAAGTGATTACTTGTCATTCTTTAGAATTTTGTTTTTGTGCTTTAAAAGAATTAAAATAAGTTTTCCAAGATCACCATAGTTTTGTTGAGTTAAGAGGTTCAGAAGGTTGGTAGTGTAAGAAATATTTTGAAAATAAGATCTAATCTGGCTATAGGCTAGACAATCTAAGAGAAGCACTTTTCATCTTCAACCTTCTTAGTGTCACAAAGGTGCAACACTCTTTCATCCCATGGTGTTTTAGGAATTGACCAACGCCCAACTTTACTTTGGATTTCCTCAAAATTTGTTCTCATCTTAGCAATGCCTATTTTTTTCTTTACACTTGTCAAAACAAATAGATAATTTTGATCTTCTAGAATAGGGTTGATTACATACTTATAATACCTTAATTTTATTTTTTCCTCTAACTCTTTATCACACCACATTTTCTCCTTAAATTTTGATTTGATGATATTTTTAATAGTATATTTACTCTAGAAAATGATGTCTTCCATGATTCCCAAATAGTTTAGACAAGACTAGGCATCTTTATGCCATCTTCGCTTTAGTCGATGGTGGTTACGACTCGAATTTGAAGAAATATTAGGAAGCCTATTTTCTTCCATGTTATTTAACTTGTTCTTATACATTAGGTATCTAGTCATAGATGTGCTCTCAATGGGGGATAGGCTTGTTTCTAAGAGGAGCATGGGATAGGGCGTATTTCCTTTAATTTTGAGATTATAGGTTATAAATTTCTTTTTTATTTTCTTTCTCTTTCTCCAGGATTCACGAGAGATACTACAGCCCGAGAATTCCATCCATAAAGAATAAAAGGTGTAACAAGACTCTCATAGAGGAGTTTATTCTTATCCCAACTCGAAAGATTCACTGATTTACAATTGTTTTCAATCCCATAAAAAGATTTCCATCCACCAATAATCCTTTTTCTCAATGCTATAATTCCAATTGAGCTTGTGGTGAATATCAATTCCAAGATATTTGTATGAATTCACTTCCCCCATGTTGTTGTTGTCATATACGAAGGTATCATAAGTGATCTTATTGGATTTAATAATCATGACCTTAGTCTTATCAGTATTAACAATCATACCCATATTGGAGAAAAATCCTTAAGGATTCTTAGTTGGTTTTCAAGATCATGGGGACTCCTTGCCATAAGAACAATAGCATAGGCATAAAGAAGAATATTGATGACTATACCAGTGAGACTAGGGCCGACACAACCTGCTTTTTCCAAGAAATCTTCTAACTTATCAATGTATATGATCGAGGTGGATAATCGTGGCCACCCACAAGTTCCAAATTCCAAATAGCTCATCCTGACAGTTTTTAGTTCAACACGTTTCTCTATAATGGGGAAATTTCTTTATAATTGTCGGTTCTGAAATTACGGGGTTGTCCTGAATCCCTACACAACATCTAGGTGGATATTGGTGGCTACCCACCTATTCCAACTTGCTTATTTTGGAATTTTTCATATCAGTGTATCTTTTTGCACTTCCAAGACCGTTTTTGGGGCTCTAAACAATGTTTTATTGGATTTCCATAGTCAAACTATAGACGATTTTAGAGTTTGACGGCATAATGCATTGTTATTGAAAATACATTTCCAACGGGCTATCACGCGCCTAAAATGAATATCGTATGAAAAAGTTACGACCCGAGGAATTTAATGTACTAACTTACCTCAACGAGGCCCACATGATTTTTGACGCTTCATATCCTAGGGTTAGGTTTTTGGATGTCTAGGGTTTTGGAATTCATGTTTATAATAAAAATGCCTTCAGAGCCTCATTGTAATCATCTTCTTGTGAATGAGTGTATTTGTCACATCTCTTCTCATAGATAAAGCTGCCACCATTTTAGCGAGTCTTGCACTCTATATTTTTATAGTCTCTGTACATTTATTTCATTAATAGAAATTGTGTATTGTTGTATTTCTCTGTTTCTAGTAATTTTTATGTGTATTTCATTATAATTTTTGTTCTTTCATTTCGTTCCAAAAATAATATAGATCAGTGGTATCAGAGAAAGCTACTATTGATTATTTTCCAGTGCATGTCCCTGACGAGGTCCGAGTATAGCAAGTTGGGTTTCCAGATTGTATTTCTTGAGGAAAATTTCTCTCACACGCCCAAGAAACCCTCTATGGTGGTAGAAAATAAAAAGGATGGAGCAAAAGATTCTATTAACATGTTTCTTGAGCAAGCTCTCGCACGACATAGGGACAAAATAATGGAGAATTCTTCCCACATACTTCAACATATGCCAATAGTAACAAACACATCTTCATCAAGAGGCGACTTTGGAGGAACCTCTCCCTTCAAGGTACAAGTTAATTTTTATATTCCTATATTTGAAGGTCAGATAGATGTGGATGCCTTAGAAAAATGGTTAATTCTGCTAGAAGGTTATTTCTCTGTTCAAAAAATTTTCGATAGGGAAAATATCACCTTCACACTCCTCAAGGCTCTCCCCCATGTCAAACATTGGTGGGAAACTTACTGGGAACAAATTTCCACAGAGGAATCTTGAATATATGGGGCTAAGCCCACTTCATATTTTTTTGTGCATGCGGTCAAGGAACAATACTACCCTGTTGATAACTATGAAGACCAGTACATGAGATGGACCACACTACGACAAGAGAAGAGCCAAACAGTGTTGGAGTTCAAAAATAATTTTCATACCTTGCGCACCAAGCTGGGTATCAAAGACTTCGAGCTACATCTAGTTCTGAAATACCATGGGGCTCTGCATAGGTACATCCAAACCAAAATGGATTTCCTAAACATATGATCATTGGGAGCTACCTATCGATATTCTATCAAAATCGAACAAAAATTTAGGCACCAGAACAAATGGGAGTTCAGTTCTCCAAATCTGCAACAACCAAAGCATGGTAAAGGTGACCCTAACCAACAACCTCTCGACAACTAGTCCAAGACACAGGAAAAGAAGGGTAAAGGAAAGATGAAGAATGACACTAGGAAGTGGTGTGAATTTCACAAAATTCCTTGGCAGAAAAATGATAAATGTCCCTCAAAACAAGCATTGGTGGCCGAAGTAAAAGATAAGGATCCAAACCCTTATTCAGAATCTGATCCATAAAATGTTGAAAATAGGAATATCATCTACATAGACCCAACTGCTACTGTCACAACTACAACAATTCAACCATAAGAACCAATAGATCTTGAAGAGGGGGAGCGCCTCTTCCATTCATAAATGTGGGTGAAGGGGACACCGTTTCATTTCATTGTTGATAGAGACAACCAGAATAACCTCATCTCAGCTGAGGTCTTGAAACAGTTGGGGTTGTCGACAACACCACACCCACAACCATACAACATCGGGTGGCTTCAACAGGGATGAGATCTATGTGTCATCTAGCAGTGATGCATGTCCTATGGCATCCATCCCTTCAAGGATGAGGTAGTTTGTGATGTTTCCCCTCTTGATGTATGTGATGTTGTTTTGGGCCAACCATATAAATGGAAATGTCATGTTGTTTATGGGTCTTGGCCCCGTAGTGTCATTATTACTTTGGGGGTCATCTCTACATGATAATAGAGGTATTTCCAACTAATATTCCACCAAAACAGTGCCACAAGGTAATCTCTCATATTGAAAAATTCATCCTCTTCACAATCTGTTCAAAGGATTCATAGAAGACCACTACAACCACTGCAACCTCAACACCTTCTATCCAGTAGAAGCAGATTACATAAGAGAAATCATACATTGTTTCTACACCTACAATGGTTCCTACACAATGTCCCTTCAAGCCTAGACACAATAGGATGGTGGACCATATTCAACCCTGACAACAACAAGTTCGTGACAACCTTCCATAGACCAAGCAGTGCAACATACTTCTCCAACAAGGCACACAGCTCACCGAGATTCAGATTTAGAAAATGATTTCCCCTCTTCCTCGAGCACTTAATGAAATGGACACCATTTCTTCCTAAGGGGGGAGGATTGATCGAGGGGGATAATGGTGTCAACCCATCTGTTCCAAATTCCAACTAGCTCATCTTGACAGTTTTCAATTCAACACATTTCTTTGTAATGGGGACATTTATTTGTAATTGTGGGTTTTTCACTTACGAGGTTTTTGTGAATACCTACACAGCATCCAGGTGGATATTGGTGGCCACCCACCTATTCCAACTTGCTTATTTTTTAAGTTTTCATGTCATTACATCTTTTTGTACTTCCAGGGCCTTTTTGCGGCTCTAAACAATGTTTTATTGGATTTCCACAGTCAAACTATAGATAGAGCCAGATTTTGATGGAATAATGCATATTTCTTGAAAATATCTTTCCAACAGGCTATCATGCACCTAAAACGGAGATTGTATGCAAAAGTTACAATCCCGAGAAGTTAATGTACTAACTTACCCCAACGAGGCCCACATGCCTTTTGGCACTTCATCTCCTAGGGTTAAGTTTTTGGATGCCTAGGTTTTTTTCATCCATGTTTATAATAAAAATGCCTTCAGATACTAAGTGTAATCATCTTCTTATGAATGAGCGTAGCCGTCACATCTCTTCTGAGAGATAAATCTTCCACCATTCTAACGAGTCTTGCACTCTATATTTTTACAGTCTTTGTACATTTATTTCATTAATAGAAATCATGTATTGTTGTATTTCTTTGTTTGTGGAATTTTTTATGTGTATTTCATTGTAATGTCTCTGCTATTATTTCAATCTGAAAATAATTGAGATCAGTATATGCCAAAAAGGGTAGGGGATAAGAGAAAACCTTATTTGACTCCAATATTGCAGTTAATCATTTTAGACCAGCCCTCAATGTTTTTAAACTTAGCATTAATGTTCTCATACATCCTTATTGCAACAACCCTCAACTTGAGAAGAACTTTTATCTCTTCCAACCTATTCCAAAGGTTTTTCATAGGAACCATGTCAAAATATTTTTTAAAGTCAACAAAACAACAACAAAATTTGGTTTTAGTATTGTGTAACTCCTCTACAATGATCCTAAAGGTAACAAGATGGTCCATAGTTGAATGATATCTCCTAAACTTGGCTTGGCCTTTAGCTCTTTTACTGTGACTTTCTAGCCAAAGGCTAATCTTGTTTTCCAAAATAATTCCATAAATCTTGGCTAAAATCGAGCTAATCATAATGGTCCTATAATTAGAGGGATTATTTCTATCCCCATTTTAAAAAATAGGAATAATGAGGATTTGTGTCCATGTTTTAGGGAAATCCTACTTGACTACTAAATTGAAGAGCTTGTTTATGTGAGGGATAAGGATAGGCCCTCCGATTTTAAAAAATTCAGCTTGGTAGCCTTCAATGTCCTTAGCTCTCCCATTTGCAAGTAGTTTAACCCCGAACTCTATGTCATCTAAGGAAAAAATTTCATCCTCTGTAGGGACAATAGGAATGGTGTCCATGGCATTAGGGAACTTGTAAATACTTTTAAGGTAGGAATTCCAGATGCTTAAGGGAATTTTATTATTTTCTTTAGTATTGTATTTTAGAATTTGGCTCCAGAACTTCATAGGATCCATCTTAGAAAGTTGTGAAAGTTTCTCTTTCCTTTTATTGATATAGTACCTTTTTTTCCTTTTAATTAGTGATTTGTACGTATTGATCTGATCGAGTTTCAAGGACTCATTAGAAGAATCCCTAATGGTTTTCCTAGAAATTTTACATTTTGAAGCATACCAAGGGTTGGTCGTTCTATTATTCTTTTTACCGGACACCTCGAAAGAGAACTTGTTAATAGAAGTGGAAAGGGTAGTTGTAAAATTATGATAGAGCTCTTCAATGTTGTCCCTATAAGTTAGGATATTTAAATTATTATTTAAATCCTTTAACAAAATGTCAACTTTACTTTTGTCAAAGCACAATTGCTTTTGATTATCATAATTATCTTCAATGGTGTTCCTATGCATGGAAAAGTTTAGAGTTAGGTTTAAAGGTTTATGATCAGAGTCGGGTTCATGGTCATTTAAAAGGTCAAAATTTGTTATTTGGTTGGAATCTAGGCTATTAGATATCGCATAATCTACGCCACTACTACCTAGCCCATGAATACAAGTCATTTGGTTGGAGTTTGGCCACTTCATTACTCCATTGCAAATTATTAGGTCTTGAGAGCTACAAAGCTTGACCAACTCAGTACCAAACAAATTCTCAATTAGGTCTTCAAAGCTTCTTTTGTAGCTATTAGATAAAACAACATCGTCATCTAGCCATAAAGGATTATGGTTGGAATCATTACTTAAAAGAGTAGTTTGTTTAGTTTCATTCCTAGCATTAAAGTCTCATAGCAGGAGGATATTACCTTCATTTTTCAAACTATAAATATCTTGTTCTAAATTATTATAGGGACAATTGCTATCTAGATTTTTTTTCTTATAGAAAGTAGAATTAATAGGTGCAAAATAGCAAATTTCTATATACATCTTCTTAGTATTGGTGTCTGAAATTTCTATCCAAATGTACTGATTGAGAGGGTCGATCTTATGAAGTTGAATGTGAGAAAAAATCATCTTTCTAATATAAGAAGCTATGCCTCCTATCCCTCTACGGTGGGGATTTTTGTTCCATGCCAACCACAAGACAAATACTTCTATGTTAGGGACCTTAAACGCCTCATGCTCACAAGTTTCAACTATACAAATAATATCAATATCACTCGGGATCCAACTTATCATAGGACCTTTGCGCCATGAAAAGCCATGACAGTTCCAAAACGGGATCTCAAGTGTCCCAAATTCCTATTTATTATTATCCTTATGGTCTCTATCCCTAACAATATCTTTTTGATTTCTAATTATTACTCATTTTCCCTCTTTCCTGGCTTCTTTTACCTTTTGAACTTCCTTCCTTAATTCATCTTGGTCTTCAGGAATGGGGTCTTCATTTATAAATATTCCTAACCCTTTTAAGCTCAAACATTTACTGAGTATGCTATATTTATGATCATTACAACTTCCTTTGACACATATCAACCTATCTTTGTGATCAATTATTTTTCCTAGCCTTTTTTCTTCTGTGAGGTAAGTTGTATCAATTTGTGATTTATTATTTAATTCTTCTTTTACTATTGCTAGCGTATCCTCCTCTTGTTGTTATTTTATACCAAAAATTATGAGGTTTAAGGATCTTTATTATTCTCATGGTCCAGTTTGATTAGATTATGGGTGAAATCACGGAGGTGGGTTACACTTTCGTGACAATCGGTTCTCCAAAATTCCGAAAAAACTTTTTTCGGTCGAACTAATATTATTTTTTGGCTGAAAGATGTTGTTTTCAACCGAACTGTTTTTTGGCCGAAACATGAAACGTCAAATCGAACGGTGCATTGACCGCACCCTCGATTTGCATGTAAAAATTTAGTTGGCCGGATATTTTCTCTCCGGCAATACTCTTTCGACCGAAATAATATTTCGACCGAATGATTGTTCGACTGAACTATCTTTCGGCCGAACATACTTTTGACTGAAAGATTGTTTATATATCAACCACACATCGATATTGAAACATTTTATGAACTTTGTTGTCGTTTCTTAGTGACTATGAGTGTAGAGGTCGTGAGCGCAAGTCATGTAGGCGGGCGTGCTGTGAGTGCATAGGTCATGTTGGCGTTTGTGAGCGTGGGTGTGCCGAACTCCAGGTATTTTTCGAAGCTTGAGTATATAATTTTAGTTTTAATTTTTAAAATGTATTGTTAATTTATAATTTACATTTTCAATTTATCATTAAGACATAAGTCACAGTTCACTAGACTGTGACTTGGCCGCGGGAGGCATCCCTATGGCCAAGCTGTGGCCATGCCCATGGCTTGGCCACAGGGCTGACCTCCCCCGACCAAGTCACAATCACTGGACTGTGACTTGGCCGGGGGAGGCCAGCCCTGTGGCCAAGCCGTGGGCATGCCCACGGCTTGGCCATAAGGTCATAATTATATATGCATACATATATTACTGTAAGGAATTACACAGAGTTGAATCACTCGAAAATGCGTGTCCAATGATTACACAGAGCTGTATATTACTGTAAGGAATTACACAAAGCCATATCTAACAATATCTAACAGAGTCTGTTTAAAATATCCAATGATTCATACAATAAGAGTCTCAATGATGATATAGGAGGGTAAATGTATATGTTTCCTTTTATGTCAATAGTTTAAGCTTGTCCAGTTAAAAAACATTATAGAAAAAAAGTTCCTTTTGATTTGAGTAGAGCATAAATTTCGGAAGCACACAAGCATAATAACATGAAGTCTGGTAATGATAACCCGAGAATTCCAAAATTCAAAAATGAGTCATCTTTTATTTTGTTTTAGTCCACTTTGTCATTTTATGTTCATATTTTTTAAGTTTCCACAAGTCATCTTTAATAACATGGAAGAATCTAGGAATTGCACAACTTGTAAAGATTTTTAAATACACAAATTTAATGATATTTGTGTGACTAAACATAATAATATTATGCTTCTATGAGAGATCTCATGCTGCACATTGATCTTCAATGTTGTTATTTTAACCTATTTTCATTAATGTAACATTGACCATGTTATATGTCTACTCAAACCCATGAATCAATATGAAGTCAATCAGAATTGATTGTCATTTATTTTTGTAGTTGAACAATGATAAGAGAATTGAATGTGTGTTTTGGTTGATATGAGGGAGTAATGAGAGAAAACCAATTATTGATAAAAAGTGAAAATCAACAATCTTAGCCCAATCCCTTCCTAATACAAGATCATAGGGATGTATTACTACAAGAGGGATGTAACTGTCTAAAGGTGGAATGCCACTTTTCTAATGTCTAAAGTCAACAGGTGGTTGAAATCTAGAAACAATATATGAGAAAATTTCTTGGAAGTCAAATTGAATTGATTATACGAGTCTATGATAATATGTTCCAGTATGGATCCTCTTAAGAACTAAGCTTGAAAGAAATATTTAACTTGGAGTGAATATTACTTTTTAAAACTAAGGTAATATTATGTTAAAAGACATTTTAAAACTTTGAAATTTAATAGAAAAATATCCATGGAAGTGAAGAGCGTACATGAATGAACAAACTTATTCAATTCCGATTGGTCACGAAGATGTTGATAACTCATGTTCTAATATGTGTTATCATGTGTATTAGCATTGAACCAACTCACTCTAATCATATGGGAAACTAAGGACTATTACTGTGATTACTACAAGAAAGCAGTGGTATTCATAAACAAATCTTATTAAAGTTAAATATAATACAATTCTATTAGAGTTAAATACAATACATATTGATATACGATGCTTTGGTAGTATACAGAAAATGTGAATAAGCTCCCAAATGCCATACTGGATGTTACATCAATAAATGGTTAATGACAGTAAGGCGTATCGCCTTTAGTAATTCAAGATCTTCAACCCTTTTGCCTGTGTCCTTTTCTAAAGGAGGTATGATTCCAAAAGCCTCTCATAAGTTTACATATGTAATATTAGAGTATCATAAGTTTCTTACAAAGTATATTACAATGCCTTGTTTACCGTTAAATTATATTAAAACTCTTTCATAAGTTATGTTGTTTTCAATCTTTTTGCACTTTACTACAAAACATTGGTTGTAGGTTTTTAATAATGTGAATCTATATAATAAAATGTATTCAAAATATTTTGATGATATTAAATATCAAGGTTGTATGGATTTAATAATGAAAGTAGATTATAAAGTATATTCAATATTGAGGATATTTAAAGAGTTCTACACATGAAATGATGCTCTTATTAGATGATATTCTCATATTATAAATAAAATACATTTGATACCTTGATCTATAACACCTTGAATACCACCATTGCACCACTTCTCAACAAGTGAATGCATATGGTATGTTTTTTGTGTGTACAAGGAAGAATTCCCTCAATCTCTTAGACACCTTGCATTTACAAATGTCAATTTTCCCAAGGAGACAATTCCTTTGATTGTTGACGCAAGGAAAATGACATGGAATGTATTTCATCCAAACACACTACTTTTAGCATGGATGGCCCTATATTGGATTTGATTCCTAGATATATGCTCCCTTAGTTATGGCCTCAAACAAAAATTTCATTCAAAAATTCAATGATTAACATGATTATGTAATTCATGCAAGTTTTGCATTTTTCTGTGTTCTTCATTTTATAAGAAAAGAAAGAAATATTCATTGCCAAGAGTCATTTATATTTGGACTAGATTGACAAAACACATCCTGAAACCATCTAGTGAGACCTAATGATAATGGGTAAGTAAATCTCCCTCTATGCTTCACATGTCGTACATATTGTCATGAGTCTTTGTCACATCTCTGTGTAAGACATGAGTGACCTACTTGTGTAGTAAATTGCTAAAAAAGGACCCAGTCTCTCACTTTGGTGGTCTTTTCCAATGTCTTCCACTTTGGTGGTCTTTTCCAATTGTAGAGACCCTTTGACTAAAGGAATAGTTATAACGAATACTTCATTTTGGATGATAAAGTCTAATTTATAGAAATAAAAGAGTCTTAGATGGGAACTAATTATTATACTCATTTATTACTTCACACGTATTGACCAAAGTTATTGAATGCTTATCTTATTCATGATATTTATATTCATATAACATAACTTCAAATTGACAACTTATTGGATTTCTGTAAGACATGAGTGACCTACTTGTGTAGTAAACTTCTCAAAAAGTAACCAGTCTCCCACTTTGGTGGTCTTTTTCAATGTCTTCCACTTTGGTGGTCTTTTCCAATTGTAGAGACCTATAATTGCATCCTTTCTCAATTGTAATCTTCAAACTTCTACCTCCCTCTCTCAATCTCTAGCAATTCATATTCTTATGGCTCATCTCTAAGAGATAGTTACAATTGTTCCTCTTCTTTACATGCCACTTGAACAATCAATTCAACTTCTACATGTCATTTGATTCCCACTTCCTAATGACAATGAATTGGTTCAATAGTTATTGTTGATACACCATACACATGTTGCTTTTGATCTTGTAATCCCTTGTACATTTTGTCAATTCATTGAGGTTAATATATGCACCCTCAAAGAAACCATTAGGATTGATCTATTCCATGGTAACATTGAGTTCTATTATAACAAGAACCCCAATCAACTTAGTCCTCAACCATTCAACTACTCATAGA
>ML789510.1:428135-491232 GCA_009831015.1 Picea engelmannii | reverse complement strand
TACTCACTCATAAACTCACTCCATCACCTTTTCCTTGAATTTAGATCCCTTTGAGTGAAGAGATGTTTTAAACTTTGATGGTCCATTTTGAGCTGAAAGTTTTGCCCCACAAGATAGTGCCTCCAAAGTTTCAGAGCTAGCATTACAACTGCCAACTCTAAATCATGAGTAGCATAAAGATTTTTGTGTTTCTTCAACTTCCTTGATGCATAAGCTATCACTCCTCCATCCTGCATTAGCACGGCCCCCAACCCTTGCTTCGAGGCATCCATGTAGACTGTGAAGTCCTTTCCCTTATCCGACACTCGTAGAATTGGCGCACTAGTTAGTAACCTCTTAAGCTTAATGAATGCACTGTCACATTCTTCTGTCCATTCATACCTAACCCCCTTGCACTGCAAAGTGGTGATGGGTTTCACTATTTTAGAGAATCCTTCCACAAATATCTGATAATAACCTGCTAGCCCCATGAAGCTTCTCACCTCATGGGCATTTTTCGGCACTAGCCACTCCATAATGGCCTTTACCTTTTCTGGGTCCATAAAGATTCCTTCACCGGAAATGATATGACCTAAATAGTGGATCTCTTTCTGGAAGAAGGAAAACTTCAACAACTTCCCATACAATTTGTTCTCTCTAAGGCAGGATAACACCACTCATAAGTGTTCCTCATGCTCTCTTTCGTTTTTGGAATAGATGAGGATGTCATCTAGAAATACTTGTACAAAAACAGTCTAAGTACTTTCAGAATACTTTGTTCATGAGGCTTATGAATACTGCTGGTGCATTGGTCAATATGAAAGGTACTACGACAAACTCATAATGTCCAAACCGTGTTCGAAAGGCAGTTTTTGGGATATCGCCTTCCTTAATCCTTAACTAGTGATACCCTGATCACAAATCAATCTTTGAGAATATCGTTGCTCCTTTCATCTGATCGAAGAGGTCATCTATTCGCGACATTGGGTACCTATTTTTCACTGTAGCATGGTTCAAGTCCCTGTAATCTATACATAATCATAAGGAACCATCCTTCTTCTTTACAAAAATTACTGGTGCACCACAAGGTGAGACACTGGACCTTATTAGCCCTAAGTCCAATAACTCTTTCAACTGCATTTGGAACTCACAAAGTTCTGGCACTGTCATCTGATACAGAGTCTTGGAAATTGGTTCTGATCTAGGTTTTAGCTCAATAGTAAAATCAAGCTCCCTCTCAGGAGGTAACCCTGGTAACTTGTTCGGAAAAACATCCTAAAATTCTGACAATACTAGGTACTGATCCAAGGAGGGTCCCTTCCTTTCATTCACCACTTCCACTACATACAGTCGACGCCCTTGCCTCAAGCATCGCTTAACCTTCATAGTTCAGATAAAGCGTAACGACACTTTTCTCTATACACCCTGGATCTCTACTGGTCTTCCTTCATCATCAACACAGAGCACCCTTTTTGTGAAACAATTTACCATAGCTCGATGAGATTCAAACCAATCCATTCCAATGATTAGGTCATACGCCCCGAGAGCAGTAACGTATACCTTCAACCTGGTAGTACACACTCCCAGGTATACTATACAATTATCAATGCTAGGTCCTATCGCTTTTCTTTCCCCCAAAGCCATCTCAACTTGTTTAAAGTCATCATGCTTGTAGGCTACCAACCCACTCTTTTCTAATGAAAATGGTGAAATGAAACTATCTGTAGCACCAAAATCAAATAAAATCTTAACATTGATATGATTTAGCGTACCTGATGACTCCACCACCATGGATTGATATTCTTCTTGGAAATTATTAACCGCTGCGTAAATCTGGTGGCTGCCACTTGCTCTTCCCATCAGGGCCTTTCCCTCTCTATGCACAACTCTTGATTGTAACTCTGGGTAGTCACGCTAGTAATGGGGTCCTCCACATCCCCAATAGGTAACATGAGATTGAAACTGTGCACTGTTCTTTGACTGTCTCTGAAATGAGTTCCTTCCCCTGGAACCCCTACCCCTACTAGTTTCTCCCTGAGGTGGCTGTGGACCTGCCTGCGTCGTTGGTGATGAACGAGATGCTGCACTCGCTGCCATTGAAATCCCTGCGGCTACTGTCCTTGGTGTGACTCTATTTCCATATGGAGGTGGCCTTGAGCCCCCTCCCCTGGGAAATGTCCTAGGGGCCTTCCCCACAAATCCAGGACGATGCAGAAAGGTCGGTCCCGTTCCTCCGGTTAAGTTCATGTGTTCCTCTGCATAACGCTCATTTTCCATAGCTTCTGCTACTGAAGACGGTTTCCACATCTACACCATAGCCCTTATCTTAGGGTTTAACCCATAGACAAAGTGTTCTTCCTGTCGTTGGTCATTATCCATATATGAAACATATTTGACCAATTCCATAAACCTAATCTCATATTCTTCTACAGTTTTGTTTCCCTATACTAAGGCATGAAACGCTCCTACCTGTTGTTCGTCATAGTAACCTGGCAGATATTTCCTTCGAAACCTCTCCTCAAAAAGTTCCCAAGACATGGTGTCCGGGGTAAGATGCAGTTGCCTTTCCAGGTTGCCCCACTAGTTCAAGGCACTGTCTCTTAACTAAAAAATCGTTGTCTTCACCTTTGAAGTGGATGCATAGTCTCTTAAGGAAAAACACCTTGTCATGCCTTCCAACCATGCCTCGGCACGTTCACTGGAACAACCCCTGACAAACTCCAGAAGTTTGATCTTCTGCAGTTCTCTAGTGATGTCTTCGGGTGGAGGTCCTCCCCCTGAATCCCTCAACACTTCTGGATTACCCATTCCAGATGGTGGGGGCTCTACTTTGATCCCTGTTGGTTGACGCCCCGTTAAAGTCTCATTTATGGCCTCCAAAGAGCGCAGTATGAGAGCTAGTTTAGGTGATGGTGGTGGCAGCGCTGGTGGTCCCTACGATGATTCCCCTCTTCCTCGATTTCCTCGAGTCCTGACCATCCTGTATAATTTAACCTGCATCAACCAAAGTTGTCAGGGTGAGTTCAAGGACGTTTCACATTTGTGCAACTTAAACTAGAAAACAGGGTTAGGCGTAAGTTTTTTTTTACTTGTCTGTAAACATACATTACTCTTTTTAGGGGAAGTGGCTAGGTCAGGGTTAAGCGTCTAAGCTTGGTGTCACTGCCTAAGAAAACTACTGACTCCCTCTCCTGGTAGCTACGATAGCTTTGCACCATACTCGCCAATTTCTCTAACTTTCTTGCCTAGTGCGCATGAAGCCCCCTCCCGCTTATCTTGGTCTAAGTCCTTATAATTTTTGTTTAAGACTAATTAAGGTGATTTTCAACCTAATGTTGATTAATTATTAAGAACTAAGGAATTAATCACATTAGTTTTAAGCTAACATGTGTTTAAACCTATATTTAAACCTATGTTTAACTAATGAACTTAAAATATAATAATTTAAAACATAGATTAACATAGATTTAAATATAATTTAAAAAAATATAAATTAATTTAAATTATATTTAATATTTAATATTTAAATTAATTTAAATTATATTTAACATATATAATTTAAATGTATATACATAATTTAAATCTTTATAATAATATTTTTTTTTTTAATCAAATCAGATAATAACTAGTGCAAACAATTAATAATCCTACTCTTATTTTATAATAATAATTTTTTAAAAGGAAATAATAATTAAAATATAAAAATATAAAAATAAATTAAAATAAGTAATTAACTTAAAGCAATAATAATAAATAAAGAAAAAAATAAAAAGAATAATTAAATTATTAAACGGGCATCATGAGGCCCATGTGCCCCCAACCCTACCATCGATTCACCTCCCTAACCCTAAACGCACGGGTCTCTATCCCCAAACCCTAATCATTCTGTTGCCTCTCCATTCTTGAATCTTCCTCTCGGCAAGCTCGACAGGCTCTACCTATGGGTATCCCACTCAGAGGGTTAAATCCTGGTAGCTACGCTGAACATAGTGGCACCCTCTTGTGGGATCCTCAGTGCTATGGTGTTGGGCTTGGCCACGTAGTTCTTTGGTTGCGTGTGCTTGGACGCGCAGTGCTAACACGCTGCCCCTCGTGGCTCTTTTTTTTGTTTAAATGAATTTTTTCTTTTTCTTGGTAGCTTCGGCCCGTGGGCTCTTCTGTGGATGGCTTTGGCACTGAGCTATAGGTTGGAGATGAGACACTCTGAGTGGGGTTGGGCTTGGCTCTAAGCGCTTGCTTGTATATTGTTTTGGGTAAATGGCTTGTGCGCTCAGTCTCTTTTGACTTGTTTGTTGTTGCAGGTGCTTGGCTTTGCATATTTTTTTTTGCAGTGTGCGTTGTTTTTTTCTCGTGGGCTCCTCTGTGGCAGTTGGTGTGAGTGTTGTCGCTTTCCCTGGCTCTTGTTCTTGGGTGCTGGAAGGCGCAAACAATGATGAGACTGTGGGTTGTTTCCTTGTGCGCTTTGCAAAGAGCACTTGATATGCATAGTGCTTGAGTTTTGGCTTTTTGTGGGCTCTTTCTTTCCTTGACATTTACTGTGGTTTTGAAGGTGTATAAATGTTCGTTGTTTCTGGTGTATGACTGTGGTTTTTCCTCATGGATTCTCCTTCGTGGCTTGGTTTAGAGCTTAGACGCTACGCTTTGACTTGACTTTTTGCTAACTCATGATATGTGCTAGTGTAGGTGCTTGGCTAGTATTGTGTTTGGCGTTGGCGTTGGATGGTATTGTGTGTTTGGCGCTGGCGTGCTTGGGCTCTGGTGCTTTGGTCATAGAACATATTTTTTTTTTCTGTTTCTTGGAGATCTGTTGTTGGGTGTCACATTTATGCTTGAAATTCTATGTGGACGTTGAGATATCAGTGTTTTGATTATACCCACTATGAGTTTTTCCTGCAATTATTTTCACTTTCCTTTGCAGAATCCATGTTTGCAATATGTTTATGTGTCTTGCAATCTGACATGTGCATATTTTCTAACTCTGAATCCACTTTTTTCCTTTTACAATTAGTAACCTGTTCTGATGAATCAAACTTTATAGTAGAAACATCAACAATCCCTATCTGTTCAATTCTCTGCCTCTTACTAGATCGTAATTCCCTGTCTGCTGACATCTTTTCCAATTCTTAGAATATATTAGCTTCTTATCGTGCAAATCAGAAGGCTATCTTTGACTGTCATGAATATTGTGTATCTGCTACAAACATGTTCAGGGATACAGAACAGGTTGTTGCCACAAGGATGCCTTTAAAAGGATAACCCTTTTGGTATATCCCTGATTTACCTATAACTGTTTAACTTGTGAAGGAAAAACTCCTTGAAAATTTATCTGCCACAGAAATACTTAAAACTAATTAGATACCATAATCAAATAGTGCAGCTAACCCACCTAGAGTGAAACAACTGAAGTTTTTTTTTTTTTTGAGAGAGATTTATTGCATATAACATGAATATCTAAACCCTGTTCCCGCGGTACCTAAATCCATCATGGTGGTGCCCCTTCTTATTCCATTGCATTTGTTATATTTATTCATCCCCTGGTTGTTTGTCGAGTTTCCAGTGCTCAAGGAAGGTTTGACCTTCCATTTGGATTATTTCATCTTTGGCACAAACTCCGTCTGTGCCTCTGCCCTTAAACTTAGTTGGTGCTTATGCTTGGGTAACTTGTGTGCTGGTATGTGCTTGACATGTTGACTCAAAATGTGGCATAGTAGTTTGATATGTGATATGGCTTAGGTTTAGACTAGGTCAACTTGTGTGCACACACCAATCTCTCTTTTTTTAAACAATGTCCCATGCCTCGAGAAAGCACATGAACACAGATCTATTCTATCAAGCCACCTGTAGTGAAATTGGATTAAAATTTTATTGTATTCAGTTTTTAGTGCTAGTCATTGCCATGGGTGTTCAGAATTAGGTCTAGATTTGAGATTTTAAGTCAACAGAGTTGAACTAGAGGAAGATTTAGAATGTCTCATTTATTTCTATTATATTTAGAATGATGTTTTCATTCAAATCTAAGAATGTTTTGTTTCAGAATGTCTTACTTTGTTTTTTTGCTTGCAATTCAGTTTGCACTTCAACAATGCTTACCTTCATCTTAATTCTATTTTTGTCTACAGTTAGAATCATTGCAGGATATAACATTTCAAACTAAACATGAAAAGAGAAACAATGGTATAGGCTACCCTATGGAAAAGACTCATAGACGGTGTTTTCTTATAACCTTTGTTCATTAACAATATTTTGAACATTTGTTGGTTTCTAGGTTTGAAATATGCAATTGTTGTTTATGTAAATTTTCAAAAGCACAGTTGATTAATAACTTCCACTGCTACAAAAGAACTATTTTTTTTTTTGATGAAAAACACCCCTTAAAGGTTCCAATCATTAAGAGTCAATTGGGGCATCTAACAGCTTATAACAAAATGGTTTGGGAGTCAAAGCTGGCTGTGAATAGCTACAAGAAGTTGTTTAAATTTATGGGTGGGTAGGTAGGCCCTTGAGGCTCCAGTGATTCAAACTGAGGCTCTGATACCATGTGTAAGGTCTCTGTCCCCACAGAGCCTTATAAAACACAATCTAAAATAAAGAATAAAGAAATTATATCTTGTACAATTTAACTTATACTCATTTATTATTCAGCATAAATTAAATTTATGAACAGTCTAAAAGAAAATTTAATTAACAACCACATAACACAACAAATTCATGAAAATACATACCTCTGTCTAATGCTATTTCTCCAATCTTCGTCTTTCCTCGCTGCTACTCTGCCCAAACTCTGCACAAAACCGAATCTTTCCTCCCTGCCAGCTAGGAATAAAGCCTATCCAACTCCCTAGCTCCAGGATTCCATGAGGATTCCTGGCCCTCGAGCCCAAAAATCCCAGGAACCGATGCACCGCTGTAACAGTCCACCCAAACTCCAAACCAAACCAGAAAAATACAAACCAAAGAACACAATCCCTAATCTCAGAAAATCTCCCTTTCCCCAAAGTTTCCAAAAAGTCCCTCTCCCCGAATGCCTCTGCCCCCTCATATCCTCTCCCATTCATCGCATCCTACCTTCCTTTAATGCCACCCACCATATCCCTCCATTTAATACCTATCGCTCCATTTAATACCCTATCCCTCCATTTAATGCTTTATCCTTGCATATGTAAAGTTTTCTAATAATGAATTAAAAGTTATTAAGCTTTTAATTCGTTACCCAAACATTAAATGTGTTAATTAATCAACATACATTAATCAATAAATAAATTATTAATTAATTAATTAATATTATTAATAAATAATCATTATTTAACTAAAACACATTAGAACAATTAATTATCTAATTAACTATACTTGATAAACCTTAAGCAACTATTTAACTAGGGATTCCGGAAGATCCCTAATTTGTACCAGGGATTCTTGGTGAATTCCCATGGCTTCAATGTCTTCTTCGGGATCGCTTGTTTCTTCATCCAATTGATGTGCAACTGCTTCTCCCGGGCGTCAACTAATTTCTTGAACTTCCTGCTCCAGAAATGTTGCCTGCTCTTCATGGCTCATAGCTGTAAACTTGGTTCCTCAAGGAACAACTCTCATGGATGCCACCACATTCCAGTCTTGGGTGTTTTTAGTAAATATTTCATCTTCAAACTGGTCGTGGGTATAGCACCAACAGGATGATACCCGTGACAAGTGCTATAGAACCAATCCCTTGGGATCGTGTTTGCGAAATCGACCAGTTTGGAACCAAAATTCCAATTGACCTAGACCACGTTGTTTAGCATGAACGGTATCTTTGACCACGTAGAACCCAATATGAAGCCCATATGGTATGAAAGCATGCTTCTTGTCTTTTACTAAAGTTGCATTGTATCCTTGCAGGATGGTTTGATAGCAAATTTCCCCTAACACTAGCCGATCGGGAACATAAATGGGTAATAAGTGGGGTGCTCTTGTGGCATTGAAAACTCTGATGTAGGTTTCCCATTCTTCCAAATACCAATGGCCATTTTTGGCTATAACCTTCTTTGCTTCATCCGATAATCTAGGGCACTCTCTTTTGAAGAGAAAGGAGTAAATGTGTGCAATAAATTGATCACAGATAATAACATAGGATTTTTTGTACTTGTTTTCCCATAGGATGCTAAAGTATACATGGACAACCATCTCTGAAGGGTGCCAATTCAGATTCATCCCAGCAAAAGCGTTCCTGGTGCAGATCACGTTCAGTAGATACGAAGCCATGTAGAAGGTGGGGGTATCACCCTCCTTCAGCTCCTGGGCCTGTCTTATATAGGTGCTTAACTATTTGGAGATGATGGCACCCAAGTTGAAGCCTCTGCCTAAAATAACGATTGTAAAAGCCAAAGACATCCAAGCCTCTAAAAATTGGGAACAATCTTTTTCCCCATGTAACTTGCAAAGTAAAGACATGAGGTATATGTATGGTTCCTCGAGATTGGTCGTTGGGTACCAGCAAGCAATCCAGTTCGTGAATTTTTTGTCTTCTCTCCACCAAGACGACATGATTTTGCTGGTATCGTGTGATGCATAGAAACTTAAGATGAAATTGGTGCTCAGCTTTAGCTTCGAATCTTTGAGCTTATAGTAGTTCTGAACCTCTGATGGCAGGAATACTCTGGCGCACTCACCGTTATGTTCATTAATCAAACACTTTTGGGCATCAGTGTGGTCAATGATCCACTTCAAGAGCTCAATGCATGGAAAGACTAGAGATCGGCTTGCCACCATGTGCAGATAAGTCCTGCGAATATTGGGGAGGACCTCATCATCGAGCTTCCTCATTTCATGATCGCTATGCGGGGTATATTCAAGGGGTTCTTCTTTCTTTATTTTCTTGAAAACTTCTTCCTAGCGAGGAAATGCCATCTTGGCTCTAATACTTGACTCCATGTCTCTAAAAGCTAGGGGCTGGACAAAAGACTCCTTGGTGATTCTCTTAATGATAGATACTGGTTTGGGGACGAAATCTAATTGCCTTGGAACTAATGGGGAGGAGCCTTCTCCTACTTTTGATTCCTACAACTTAGGGTCTTTCGGTGATTTCCTGGTGGACGGCTTCATAGGAGGCATTATTCCTGTAATGTTGGCTAAGATAACAGTTTTAATTCTCACTGAACTTTGAACGCTTCTTGTGGACAATTAGCTTCAATCTCTTGTCTGCCCTAAACTTCTTGTTTCACAAAATGGGATCATACACAATGACTCAAAAGGAATATAACTAGGATATACGATCAATCATATCACTTAGTTAATACGAGTAATGAATGCAAATTCAAAATAAACCATTATTGGATTTTCTACGGATAAATTCTCACTAGTTAACGGTGGAGGCACGGATGGAGATGCATTCTATCGACAAGTTTAACGATTACTTTTGATTCGCACACGAGTCAGTAACTAATGTGTGATCCACGAATTAACTGAGAATCGTAATTACAACATACCTACCACACTCCCGGGTCAACACATCTCATCACGTCACGCCACTTGGTGAATGAATAGGGGATCGGTTATTATCAGAGTGTGTACTTAAATTGATAGGATATTGATGAAACTTCCAACGCCGACAGTATAAAGTTTGGCGATTAGGGGGTTTACTCTTTCTTTCGTGCGGTGCGTATTATTACATCTTTTTTCCGAAGCCGATCGAATCGATCTTCGACAAAATCCTTCCCAAGGTTTATTCATAGGAAAGAAACATTTCATCAGCCGATGTCGATGAGGGTTGGTACTTGGCTATTTTGACTCCCCGAACGGTTTTCTCCACCATCATCTTCCATCGATGCCAAAATTCTATTGTGCGTCGGGGAAAAAATCAGGGTCACCGATTCCTCGAGTAGTTGTTAAGTAATCTATAGTTAAGATGATTCTTCGATGTATGTTCAAGTGAAATTTTAATCAATTAAAATGTGAAACATATAAGATAAGAGAAGGATCAGTTTCAAGCCGAGGCGAAAACGATCAAAAGTAAACTACATGGTGGTACCCAAAAGGAAATAGTCGCATAACTTTTAGGGTATGTTGAGTACTCAAAAAGATCCACTAACATAGAAAAAAATCAACTAAAGGGTTGCTTGAACAAGAAAATTCATTATTATAAAAATGAATATGAATAAGAGGAATGCATGGTATGATATACGTTTACTAAAAAGTTCTCTTAATCCCATGAAAATTAATCATAAGGCATAGTTATACTAAGTTCATGGGAAGAGGCCTTATCCTCTTTATCTTCCATATACACATCGCCACCATCAAGTATTTCAAAAGGGGTCAGCCCTAATGAGTTTACTTGAATAGGAAAATGGGTGGCTTCATGCAAAATCAAACCATTAAGGATATCAAGATACACATAATAATAAGTGGAAGAATTAAGAGAATTAAAAGTCTGTATTGAGCAAGAAACATTTTTAAAATATGACTCCCTAAATGAAATTTCTTTTTCCTTAAGAACAATAGTGACTGATTGTGAATTGGTAGGTTCCACACTAGAATGGTTTCAAAATAAACATGTTCTACTTCAACATGGTTTTCCTCATCCAAGCGAAGAGTGGAGTACTATGATAAGAGATGTATGTCATGAACATTTATTTCTTCTCTTGAAGTGAAGAGATCATCGTGGTTGTTTCGCTGCTTCACAATATGAGAATCTAAAACATTTTCCAAACCATATTCATGGTTAGAAGAGAGGAGAACATCACAAGAATTATTATAACAACAAGGTTCAATAACTAATTCAACAGTAGTAGGAAAACATTCTTGATCTATGTCAATTATAATAGGATAATTTGTAACAACAAGACAATCTAAATCAACATAAATAAATTCCATTTTATCCAATGGTGAGGAATGTATTATGTTAAGTGTACCCCTATTTCATTCATTAACAACATGATCAACATGTGGGTTTTTCTCCATAGCTTCCTCCATTTCTTATGATTACGAAGAAGAGATAGGATAATGGAAACATGGCATAACCATTAGTGTGACCCGAAGTGTCACATTATCAACAGAAAAATCCTCCTCTTGGTCATCTACAAACAAATATGAACTTGGATTTACAACTGAAGAGGTCTATTCTTTGTCACAAGGAAGGAAATGGGGGCTGGAGTGATGGGAGGATACATATATTTCTTCCAAAAAAAAATTCTCTCTCTAATCAACACCTCCGGGAGTAAATAAAGATCCAGAGATATGGAGTTCAACTAAAGGATCAATATTTTCAATATTTTCATTTAAATCCAAATCAACATGTAAAGGAACATTAAAATATGATTCAGATTCTTCATGCACTAGCTAGTCTATTTTATAAGTAAGAGAAACTAAAAAGGGAATCAAATCATGGTTAGAGGGGCTATAATCTAAAGGAAATCTATATCAAATATAAGTAAATATGATAAAAAATATATTTAAAAGATTAATCTTTGTTCTTCCTAAGCTCTAAAATTTCTTCACACAATTAATCATAATCATACTTCTCAAAATCATGCAAAACTTCATGTATAAATTGTTCCCTTGTGTGAATAGAGGCAGTCGGTAAAGTCTTGCACCATCTGTTGACCCGACCTATGAAAGTGAAAGTGAACAACCTGAAAATGGCACTTCCATTAGTGATATTATGAAAACTACAAAATTTCCAAAATTGAAAGCATGTTTAGATGCATCTCTCTCACCCTTTCCATTGAATTTAATTTTTTACAAGAAATGTGAAATCTTTATAGGAGGTTTGGGAGGTATAATACTAGAAAAACATCTCCATAAAGGGATATGGGATGGATCCATTAGTAAATTAAATTTTTTTTAATAAGAATGACTTCACAGGCTCAACTTGTCATTTGTCCCTCCTTCTAATGCCATTTCTATTGATGAGTCTGAATGGCCCATCAAGAAGGTAAGGGAGAGCACTCAATGACCTAATCTCATTTGGTGTAGAATTTTCGACGAGTATGTAGGCCTCATTTCCTCTCAAAATTACTATCCCCAAAGAGTTTTAGTTATTCCTAAGTATAATCTAACTAAAAGTGAACCAATCTAAGCTAACTAATTCTAACCTATCCTCGGAGAAAAAATACAAGAATTAGTACACTGAGGGATAATATCATTAGAACCAAAAATAAATAATTTATTCTAATGAAAAGTGATAACAACGATGCTACACATACATGTACAATTTGTTGTACAATGCATTCATAAAATTATTTCTGTACTCATAAGGAAACATATGAAAACATGAGCATATAGAACAAACTGAAGAAATAGTTCATGCAACATAATTCTATGCTACTCAAGTAGAATATAAATGCACAAAGAATAGTCTCATGTACATCTACCAAAATCATAAGTTTCCATAATTTCTCTTGCTCTTGATCATTCAGAAGTAACAATATCTCCTTTCAATATGAAGGGAAAAAATATCCCTTTTATATTCAATTAGATCTCTTTTACAAAACAAGAGAGACTCTTAAGCTCTCTTGGTTGTTTGCTTCATTTTCCATTAATTTCTCTTACATTTTTAAAACTAAATATGCAAGAGTTACAAATGGAAGTTGGAGAGTCTCATGGGTGGTTATTTTTTCCCTGGGGCACTTTACAAATTATATTAAGTAAAAACGTTATTCATTTTGTCTGTTGGTGTTATATTTTGAATTCCTTAAGTTATTTTGATCATTTATGGTGTTTTCTTGCTAATTAATATCTTTTGATCTTATTATCCTCTACCTCAACATTCCATCGAGCAATTTTGGGCTTGATTTCGATGCATGTGGCTTGATATATCATTGTTGGAACATAACATCGCCCGTTATTCAACCAAATTCAAGTTTCTTATGTGATTTACATTTTTGGACAATTTTTTCTCTCAGTATTCCAATACTTTTTGTCCCATCCAATTATTTTTTATTATATCTTTTCGAAGAGCTATCTCGGGCTTAATTTTGTTTCTCATATCCCCATATATGGATTCTTAAAGTCTATATAGTCATTTCTACTGCTAAATCTGTGGTCTGTTGTTTTCTACATTTTCTAAGATTTTTTGACACTTTTCTAGATTGATAACCTCTGCTACTACATTCCTCATCTCGATAATTTTCCAACGAGGTATCATGGGCTCAATTCTGACACATGTAACCCAAGTTATGTCTCTTTGAAAAATTTCATTGAGCAGTCGTTGATCATGTCTATGGGTGAATCTGGGTTGTTGATTCTTAACCTACAAACAAAAATCCCTCATGTACAAGAGACTTCGACACTTAGATATTTAAATGGGTTTATCCCCTATACATAGTGTGAATAAGAACCTAGGAGGGCATAGGACCTTTGGTTTGTAATATAATTTTAACTAATTTCACTCCTAAACAAAAAACAATTAATTACATGAACCTACATTAATTATAATTAATAAACACAATTAATAAAATTAACCATATTCTAAATGAAATAACAATAAAAATAATTTAATTACTATTATACAACAAAATGCCACACCTATGCATTTGTTCCATGATCTAACCCTTTCCCTTGGCTTGCTCGAAAAAATCCCAAACTTGCCTCATGAAAATCATCTAAAAAACATGTCTTTTTCACATATACCTGCAGATGCCCTCAATAAATGGAAAAAATAAAATAATTCTGATTTTTTGGGCAGGTTTTTTGGTTGGGATTTTTTCCCAACGTCCCCATGCTCATACAAAATGGATTCCAACTCCCCCAAGCTCTTGAGGAATATATAAAATCACTATTGAGGGATATAATGAAAACATGACTTTTGGGGTAAGTTTATGCTGCTAACATCTAGTGAGATTCCCTATCCTTATTATCCTCCGAGTGACATTCCCCAATATGGAAACTCCTTTTCCAGTACTTATTTCCTTCTTATATAGTCATAGGGTGTTTCCTTATCCCTATTTGGGGTATCTAAGGAAGAGTATTGTGGTTGAGTAGATGGTTGAAGGATTTGTGGAAGAACCCGGGAAGTTGGCTCTGAAACAGTGTTGAAAGAGAGTTAGGTTGTGATTAACCTTCATATTTGGTGCCAATAGAAGAGATTTATTTCCCTCCAAATTTTGTGTTCATTGCAACATTGAGTGTCTTTGTTTATCATATTTGCTTTAATCTAGTACATGACATGTATACTGTTTGATCATATAAATACCTCGTAGCAGTGCTTGTCTTGATTTTATTTTGTAGTATAGTTCTGACAAATTATCAATAGCTCTTCAAAAACCAAGAGCAATGATCAACATAAAATAAGAGACTTAAGGTGCAATCTTTCTCTGTCCTTGTTTCCCTACTTTCTCCTAGCAAAATTAGTTGTTCTTTAAGTTTTGTATACTTGTCTATCATGAAATATTTTAATCTTCTCAATACAGTCTTGATCTGTCGTTATTTTCCCCGAATTCATGAGGGAAATATTGTGTCAACATAATTGGCGACCATAATAGG
Organism: Picea engelmannii; assembly: GCA_009831015.1. Lineage (NCBI taxonomy): Eukaryota > Viridiplantae > Streptophyta > Pinopsida > Pinales > Pinaceae > Picea > Picea engelmannii. The sequence continues at coordinate 476,799 of ML789510.1, read as the reverse complement.
GAATTCTCCTAGTTTGGGTCAGTTTGTTTAGGGTCCATTCCTTGTTTCTTTCCTTGTTGTTTTTTTTGTATTTTCTCAGTTTTTTCACTGAGTTTTTAGCCTCTCGGGAATTGTTGTCAAGTCCCGAAGCCCTCTTTCTTGGAGTGTATTTTTTATTTTTTGAGCTTTCCTAGCCATCCATGTGTTGTTGTTCTACATCCCATGTACATTCGTGAGTTTCACTTCTACAACCCACGAATATCCATGAGTTTCACTACATACAGTCACAGACCTATGTTAAATTAGAGTTTTTAAAAATTTTCCTCTTTATTTATGGGTTTAGGGATTGGTTTGCTCAGTTGCCTGGGTTATCCCAAGTCTCTGCTTGGATTTGCTTTGTTGAATTCTGAAAGTGTTTTATACATACATATATATATATATATATATATATATATATATATATATATATATATTTCTTGAGCTCTTTTGTATAAGGTTTGTGTAGTTGATTGGAAGATTAGCCTTGTTTGTATGAATGTCCAAATTCACTGAGTTTTCAATGGTTTTCTGGCTGAGAACTTTTTGTCTCTTTACCTAATTTTCCTTTTTTTCAAAAAAAAAAATTGCAGTTCTTTATTTTTATTTCTTTTGTAAATGAAAAAGAACAAAAATATGCTTGTTTGCTTACATCTCCTTTCTTCAACCCTTTCCTCTCATCATTACAAGAAAATAGTTGGTTATTTAGCATTCAGGTAGTTGCATTTCCATAGCACTTTGGTAGTGGTAGCCTTGTATTGGAAAAAGAAAAGACGCTAGTAGTGCAAGTTTTGAATTCTTGTTTATATTTAGGTTTTTGAAAATAAAGTTGTAGTATGCATATCAAGGTGTCTTAAATATTGCATTCAAAATGTTTTTCTTTCATTGAAAAGAAAAAGAGTTTTCTTTGTAAGCATAGTTGCATCCATTTTTCATTTGAAGAAACTACACCATGTTCTTATTTTGCATTACTTTTGGAGTCAATATGAACATCGCCAAACTTGCATCTACATCCTTTCTATGTAAAGAAAATCCCATTAAATATGAGAAATTTTAATTAATTACCCATACCATTTCTGGTTATAAGCAAAAAGTAAACGAAGTTGAGGGAAGGAAAAGATGATGAAGGATTCCTTTATATCTAATGGGTTCCCTCGGAAAATAGAAGGGCCCACCATTAAAATGGTATTCAAAACCTTTCTGAAAACACAATCCTTATAATTAAAGACAATGCCCAATATATGAAGGCGAGATTACAGTGAGAAGGAGAATAGTTATATCTATAACTCTGACTAAGAAATAAAATATATTCTTAAAATAATTGCAATTTTAAACAAAAGGTGAAATTACCCTCTTGGAAAACTCAATATATCACAAAGAAAAATCCTTTCACACAATTACATAGATTATGGACTCAAACTGTATTAATTTTAATTTATACATGACTTTCTTGGAGAAATATTACCTAGAATTGGAGAGTGGGTAACAATGAATCACCCTTGTATTGACATCACGCTTGGGAGTGGAGTCTATGTGTTCCCAGGGAAAATGCTATCATAAAATGAGCAGAGAAAAAAGGTTAATAACTCCATATATAAACCTCATAGAACATCAATGTAAAAGGTGGAAAAAATCTCTTTGAATCTATTTCAAAAACCCATAAGACCTCGAGCCCATCCCCCTGTACTTCAGCCTGAAAATCGAAAACATCGTGTACCTCGTCATAGGGGAAATAAGTGAAAACAGTGACATGGGCGTGAATGGATAGTCGATACACATGACTTCCAAACTGCCCGAATAAGGATTAATGACACATTTATGTTTACCACAACCTCACCAACTCTCCCTTTCATGTTTGAAAAACATGAATTAAGACTACAATTCATTCTAGTTATTATTCTCTTCCATGGGACTATAGCATTGAGTTTGTTTTTAATGTGACATTAATTTTGCTTTTACCATAAATTTGTGTATGCAATGTAATGTTTAACATAGGAAAACAAATATATATTTTTGGATATAATAAAAATATTTGTGTTTCTCATTTCTAATTGGTTGATAGAATTGAAGTGTTATTTCTCCCTTCAAATCTTTCAATATGTAGAATTAATCACATAATCAATGAATTTCATGAATCACCACATCTAAATATAAAAAGTTGTACTATGTATTTATTATTATACATTATTATATTTATATTATATTTATTATCTAATATATTATTTATTATTATATTTATATTATATTTATGAATATTATAGTTCCATTCAGCTTACGGTTCATTATACACTTTGAATAACAAACAATCCTCAATTATTATCTTTTGACAAAATATATTCATTACTTGTGCATATAGTTATATTAAGTTTCATTGTTCAACATGTATTTCTCAACTAACTCGGAAGGGACTGTGTTTCCATGCAACCCTTGTTTCTCTACAGGTAGCATCCTAATTCTTGTCTATTACCCCATCGATTTTAAACTTTTTCAAAACATTAAACCCTTGTCGATATGATGGATATGAATTCGAGGGTATTGGAGGGAATTTGTTTGATAGTCAACTATAAAAATGAATTTTTATAGGTTCACATGGTCTCTCTAGTAGTAACTTTTATTAGAACTTTAAAACCATAATTTTATAGTAGAATAAAATAATGAGGTTAAACAAGTTTATTTGAAAGGTTGCATGACCTTGTAAATTAGTAAGAAATTAAGGGAAAAAATCTAAAGTTTTGGACTACCAGTTAACAATAAATAAAATATAAAGATATTTGTTTTTCAAGATGATGCCTTAATGTAAATAACCATTCAACCTTTTCTAATTCTCTAATTTGGGTTATCAAACTCTATTCTATCATTATAATAATGAGGTAAATAGCTTAGAAACCTTTGAACCTACCTTTCCATGTTTTATATAAGGTACAAATCTTAATAATTCCATTAATTTAGCAATTAGGTCCTCTATGGGCATCTGTACTAAGTTCAGTTCATAGAATTCTTTAGTATTTCTTTCATAATAGCTTTCAAATAAGTATTTTTTCTTGAAGTGTTTCCTGAAATATTCCCATTCCATATTCTTCTCTTTTAGTCCTTTGGCCAATTTTAAGTCTTTCCACCAGATGTTGGGTTTACCTTTCAAGTTGTAAATAACCATTTGTACTTTCATATTACTAGAGTAGTTGTATATGTGGAAGTATTTCTTTATGTAAAGAAACCAAGCTTCTTCCCCTCACCAATTCTGAACTCACTGTCAAATTTTGAAGGTTTGATTTTCTTGAATTATCCATCTAAATGGTCCATCTCTTTTCTTTTCCTTACTGTAGAGGCATTGTTTTCTGTCATGTGTGTATCATTAGAAGAGTATTTTTCTCTTTTTGTTTCATGACTATAATCCTTTGAAGACTTTTTACTAACTTCCTAGTCCATTTCATTATTCCTTAGACTCTTCTTTGTTGCTATACTACGTAACAACATTTCATTAATTTCATGTTGATCTTCATTAATTTCTAGTATTAACTTGTATTAGAACTTTAAAACCATAATTTATAGTAGAATAAAATAATGAGGTTAAACAAGTTTATTTGAAATGTTGTATGGACTTGTAAATTAGTAAGACATCAAGGGAAAAAATCTAAAGTATTGGACTACTAGTTAACATTATAAGACTATTCTATCATTATAAGACTGAGGTAAATAGCTTACAAACCTTTGAACCTTTACCTTTTCATTTTTTATATAAGGTATGAATCTGAATAATTCCACAAATTTAGCGATTAGGTCCTCCATGGTCATTTGTTCTAACTTCAGTTCATAGAATTATTTAGTCTTTATTTCATAATAGCTTTCAAATAAGTATTTTTTTCTTGAATTGCTTCTTGAAATATTTCCATTCCATATTCTTCTCTTTTAGTCTTTTGGCTAATTTTAAGTCTTTCCATCAGATGTTGGCTTTACCTTTTAGGTTGTAAATAACCATTCATACTTTCATGTTATTGGAGTATTTTTATATCTGGAAGTATTTATTTATGTCAAGCAACCAAGCTCCTACCTCCTCACCAGTTCTTGACTCACTGTCAAATTTTGAAGGTTTGATTTTCTTAAATTATCCATCTAAATGGTCCATATGTTTTCCTTTCCTTACCGTAGAGGCATTGTTTTCTGTCATGCATGTGTCATTAGAAGAGTATTTTTCTCTTTTTGTTTCATGACTATAATCCTTTGAGGAATTTTTACTAACTTCCTTGTCCATTTCATTATTCCTTGGACTCTTCTTTGTAGCTATACTACATAACAACATTTCATTAATTTCTTGTTGGTCTTCCTAAGATTTCTTTAGTTTTTCACTATCAACTTTAAACACATGCAATTCCACGATAATATTCCTCATCGTTTCCAACACTTGGGTAATTAAACTTCCTTCGATGTGATGTTCTAGGTTACTAGGAAGCTCTTCATTATTGTTTCTCTTAGGTGTATCTTGTTGTCCATTCTGTGCTAACATTTTTACCAAAAACATGTGTCTTCTTGTCTATTCTGTGCTGACATTTTTACCAAAAACATTTCAACACAGTCTATTTGTAACATTCAAATATTGTTTGTTATATTTTTTTTCATTCAACAAAAACTTTCTGGTGTCGCCCTCAGACCTAAGTTTTGTAACCTACAACTTTGATACCATATGTAACAAACCCAAATTTCCATATAATGTTTTTTTTGTTTAGGGTTACACACATGGATAAGTTTTCTGTCAAATCCTACCTTGATAATACGTAATTAGATATGCTCTTAGAAAAGTGGTCTACATAATTTTCAACACTTCTTAACTTGGGAAATGTAAGCTTGAGAGGGAAAATACATGTTTTAAATTTATGGTTTCAGTATGTAATATCCTTTCGAGCTAGAAAAGTAACCAATCTAAATGGCCCACGACTATCGTGTCACATGACTCGATGTAAGAAAATTTCATTTCTCGAGGTTACGTACACATTGATGGAATCGATGTCTATTCCCACTTGAATCATATAGCTCTACATCAATTTCCCCTATTCATTTTGTCATTTTTTTCTCTCGTAGTTTTTTTTTCTCTGGTCCACGAAGAGATTTGATATTTCTATTACGTTCCAGGAATGTATAGGGTTAAAAATTTGGTGAAAAATCTAAGTAAAAAGGTGTCGAGCTTGTTACCTCTCATGTGTTTGAATTCATTCGTAAGTAAGGAAAACCACCATTATCTATAAAACTCTGTTTAGAGTTTGTTGTAAGGAAAAACAATCGTTTAGTCTGTAGAAGTTTATGGCTAATCACCATTACTCCTTGAGTTCTGGGTATGGATCATAGTATCTCATTTTTCTTAGTTTGTAAGAAAAGAAATTACTAGAATGATGGTAATCTATCTTTTATATTTACAGACTTGTCTCTCATCTCTATTGGGTCGAACCAGACCATCGTCTAAGAGATAACAAGAGTTCTCTTTACTGAGGGTTTTTACAACTCATTTTGACGAAGAGTTGACTCTACACAATGCTCTCGGAATTATTCAATGCCCACTGTCATGGTTGTTCATTGGTTAAAACTAGGTTAAACTCTAATTCTTCTTATAGTATTTTATGTGTATTATAATGATAAATTGGTATCCATTCCCAAAATGCGTTTTACTTTCAATTCTATTCCCATACTTAAGGAACTACCATCCTTATTATGTTGTTACTGCAAGTTACCCAATGCCTTCACTTGTTATTTCAATCCTTATGTAAGGAATTCTATAATACATTATTTGTATACTGTGTACGTAGGAAATTTATTCAACAATATTAAATAGATATTTTTCTTTCTTCGTTCTCTCTGTATACATTTGATTTCACCCAGATACACTGTATTGGGTTAACTTATGGTGACTGTATCCTTGTTTTAAGGAGGTATAAAATGGATAAAAGATGTCTGGTATTAAAGGAAAATACCTTTGTCTTTGTTTATACTTATTTTCTTTTTTAAGAATACAAGTTTTCTGTTAAACAGAGAGTAGAGTGAAAACTAATGATGGGTATCTCATGTGTGAGGGAACCCATCAGTTCTTTCCCGATGACCTCCTCCCTACGCACTTGCAGATACCTCTAGGAGTTAAAAAGGTCATGCTCAAGCGTTTTATCAACATTCGAGTTGATACAAGGAGACAAATATACCCAACAGAGAAAGAAAATCGATATGCGATTGTCATTAACGAAGTTTGTACGTCGGGTAGATGTCACAGATTCCACCCATAAATATAAGTGGTTCGACAATATTCTATTTTTTTATTTCCTTTCCTTTATGATGTATTCTTATATTAAACTTAATCTATGGTATTTTCTCTAATGAAATGTTGTGAACCTGTCTTACAGGTACCCAAGTATCGCCATGGATTTTCCATGAAGCTCTACTCGAAACAGGTACTCGATTTCCTTTTGGAATGCTTATTTTGTAGATTTAAAATTCAATCCAAAAAGGTTTGACTTGAATGCTCTATTCGTGTCTAAAATCCCAAATCCGAAATACATTTCGATTTTCTATTCTTTAGGATTTCCATACCAATGTTCTTTTATCCTTGTGTACTGATACTGGAAATTTGTCATGACATTTGGGAGATTGTATAAGGTCTTTTTAATACATTTCTGCTTATTCCTAATCTTTAGGATAACACATATACACATATATTTGTAGATCGAAATATCTGACAACGTTTTTTTAATATGACTTGCTAATCTGGAATACGAATCTGTAGTGCATAATTTAAAAAATAATCTGCTGGAAGAGTATTCGACAAATTTGTATTTAAAGAATATACTGAGTGATTTTTCTCATAATATATATTTGTGTATCTTAACACTAAGAAAATTATTGATATGCAATTTTCATATCTAGCAGTTTTAATTCTGTAGCTCTTATATTTATGATTCTGTAGCTCTTCTTACTCACTAACATTTGTTTCACAGGGTCGGTTTAAGTATTTAAACGATAGAAAAAAAAACCCTGTTCATTCCATTCTGTTGGAATTTATAAAGTATTATTTTCTTTGCATGTGTAAATCGTTCTAATATTCTAGAGTTGTATGATGTCTAGAAAAAACAGAATATTGTATATGGAAAAGTATTGAGTTTAATACTTGTATAACTATGCAGAATTATTTATGTTAATGGATATGAGTCATAACATGACTATTTAGATTCTGTAATATAACTACATCTCTACAAATTAGATTCTGTAATATAACTACATCTCTACAAATCAAATTTTGTAACATACAAACAAATTTTGCAGCTACTTGAGAGTCAGTATAAATGCACCATAGACAATTAGAATACATCTAATTTTGTAGCTGTATGCTAATCAATAAATTCTTCATAACAATAAAACACATATTTATTTGGATCAGATCTTATGGTTACATGCAGATCTATAATCTATATAAAGGTAATTGGTTAAATAAAATGCATCAAATTATGTAGCTACATGCTATTGCAATAATCCAACATAAATAAATAAAAAATATATATCTGAAACTGTGATGCTAGAAAACAAATGGAACAACCACATTCCACCCAACCGTAGATACAAAAAACCACAAATTATTTGTCATGATCACCCCCTATGCTGACCATGACTCCATAAGGGAAAACTAAGCATAACTCATTAGCCATTTTCCTAACACCACTTGTGCTCACAATAGCAAAGAGTCATATCCAAAACATACTTAGCAGTGTCGTGCCTCACTATGTTGTATATAATTCTTTTCTCATTGCCTAATACTTTTTCATACATTTTCCTCGGAAAATTTGCATCTTTACAAATGCTTGTTTTTTAGGGGCTTCCAATGACATAAATCAACTTCTGACACTTGTAAAAATCAGCTCTGAGTTAACTCAAACATGTTCCCCACTTATGGAATCATAGTCAACTACTTTTAACCCGGATGTTCCACTTGTTTTCCAACATTTAATTTATTAAAAAATCTATCTCATAAATGTGTCCATCAAGATAGGACAGTTCGAAAATCAAACTCTTGCCCAACATTCACAAAAATAATAATTACATCCTTTCACAAATTCAAATACTAATTTCCATAACTGGAAATTTATTTTTAAAGAAACAATTTTAAAATAACTATTTTAAATATATGAGGATGTCACATAAGGGAAACTCAATCAGAGAAAGAAAAGTTTCAAGCCATGATCATTTAGTAATATGCCCAAAGGACATCAAGGAAAAAAATACTCTATGAATTTACCACAAGTACACGGGGAAAATAATTATGTTAATTTGGGAATTAAGAAAATAATTGATAATTATAGAGAACCTTTGAAAGGCTGGGCATGTGGCAAACCACATTTATTGAGAAAATGTCCATACATAAATGATGCAAAAAAAACTATTCATAAGATACAATAAGCTTCAACAATTGAAGATATTGGCAAAAGCATTCATAGAGTCAATGCCTTTTTAGATGGGAGGCAAGAAGATCATTAGTATGTCATTATTGAACTTGAAGGTAAAATTCATGAAATAAAAGTTTGGATTTTAATTGATCCGGTAGCTAGTTTAAGTTATGTTACTCCATTTTTGTTAGACTCAAGCAAGATAAAAAGGGTAAAACATACTAATCATGGTTAATACGATTAGAAAAAAGAAAAAGAAAAAAAGTAATTGAATTCATTCTTGATTGTAACTTGGATATAAATGGTTAATATACCGTTAGATTCATGCGACATACTTATAGGTATGGACTGGTTAGAGCAACATAAATTTGTACTAAATTATTATGAAAAATGATTTACTTACAAAAATGAAAGTGAAATGTCCAGAACAATGGAAGGAATTAGTAAACCTCTCTCTATCAGACAAATATCAACATTATAGTTAAGAAAGCGGATTAGTAGAGACTACAAAATATATTATGTTCAAGTAACAAATATTCTAACCAAAGAAAGAAAACCAAGATTAGAATATTTTGTCGTCCTTCAAGGATTTGAGGATTTATTTGTTGAATAAGTACCTGAGTTACCTATGAGAATAGAGAGATAAAATTTGCTATTGATTTATTACCTTGATCTGCACGAGTATTGAAGTCACCATATATAAAGGGTATCCCTTAATTGACTGAGTTAAAAATCTAGCTACATGAATTATTGGAAAAACAATACATTAGAGTAAGTGTGTTTGAACTCTATGATTGTGCATTGATTACTTGTCCACTGAATAGAATGATGATTAAAAATAAAAATCCATTACCCAGGATTAATGATTTATTTGACCAGGTTGGAGGAGAAAACATCTTCTCTAAGTTGGACCTAAGTTTTGGTTATCACCTAATTAGAATAAAGGATGAATATGTTAATAAAAAATATCTCTAAGTTGAACCTAAGTTTTGGTTATCACCTAATTAGAATAAAGGATGAATATATTAATAAAAAATATTTTATAACATGTTACGTATATTACGAGTTTGTGGTAATTCCCTTTGGAATCACTAATGCACCAACAACTTTTATTTGTCTAATGAATAGTATATTCATCCAATACTTGGATAAATTTGTGTTGATATATATTGATGATATACTAATCTATTCAAAGATGGAAGAAGAGCATGAAAAACACTTGAAAATAGTATTACAAACTCTAAGGGAGCGTAAGTTATATGCTAAGTTTGACAAATGAAACTTTTATCAAAGAAAAATATAGTATCTAGGACATGTAATATCAGAAGATGGAATTGCAGTAGATACCGAAAATATTAAAGCTATTATGGAATGAAATGTGCCTAAGAAAGTAGTAGATATATGATCATCCATGGGAATTATAGGTTATTACTGATGGTTTATTGAAGGATTTCCTAAAATTTCCTATCCCAACATATGATTACAGAAAAAGGGAGTGAAATTTATTTGGTCTCGGAAATGTCAAGACGGTTTCGATAAACCAAAAGGATTACTAACTACAAAACCAATACTTAAATTAGCTCATCCTTACAAAGATTTTACAATTTGTGTAGATGCAATTAAAGAAGGATTAGGAGGAGTATTTGTGTAAGATGAACATGTAGTTTGTTACGAATCTAGAAAATTGAAGGAACATGAAAGAAGTTACATAACTCATTCCCTAGAGTTAACATCTATAATTCATGTACTAAAAATGTGGTGACACTACTTAATGAATAGGAAATTCTTATTATTAACATATAACAGTGGTGTGAAACATCTTCTTAGTCAACAAGATCTCAATGCATGACAAGCAAGGTGGTTAGCCTTCTTAAGAGAGTTTGATTTTGAAGTTCAACATATCAAAGGGAACAAGAGTAAAGTCATAGATGCACTTAGTTGAATAAATGATGCAATATATGAAATTATTACGAGTAAAGAAGAAAGTGATATTGAGGATAGAATTAAATCTGTAAGCATAAATGATGCAAAATACATCAAAACAACAAAAAATTGTTTTAAAATGAAGGAAATTTGGATGGGACAGATTACAACATCGACAAAAATGAAATATTAAGGTTCAAAAGCATAACATATGTACCTAATTATATTGATTTAAAGTTGGTGATTCTAAATGAGTTACATAAAAATCCCTATTCTTGTCATCGAGGATATCATAAAATGATAACAACTTTGAGGAAATAATTTTATTGGCCTAATATGAAAAATAAAATAGTTTCTCAACAGGTGAAAGATGAACATCAACATCCAACAATATTAGTACAAACTTTACCTATTCCAGAATGGAAATGGGAAATTATTTCTATGGATTTCATTACCGGCTTGCCTAAAACTCAAAGACAACATGATTCTATTATGGTTGTAGTGGATAAATTGAGTAAGTCTTCTCATTTCATACCTATGAAATCTACCTATACAGATATTAATATCACATAAATATTTATGAAAGAGATAATTAGATTGTATGGAATTCCTAAAATGGTGATTTCGAATAGAGATGGCAAGCTTACATCAAATTTCTAGAAGACATTGTTTATAGCTTTGGAAACTAATTTGAGTTTCAGTACAAGTTATCATCCACAAACAGATGGGAAAAAAATGTACCAACCATATTATTGACAATATGTTACACATGTACGTAAGAGAAAAAACAACTAAGTGGGAAGAGTACCTACACTTAGTTGAGCTTTCCTACAACAAGGGTTATCGAGCCTTGGTAAAAATTGTTAGGATATTTAGACACTTATGAGTTAGTTAAGATTTACTTGGTCTAATGTGTCATTAGGTAAAAGTGTGTTTCTTAGTGTGCATTAGTATGTATTTGTATTTAAGAAATCTGATGGTCACGATATGGTCCCGACATAGAGTGATCTGATGGTTCATATTCTCTTCAATCTTAACGACCATTGATCCACTTAACACCCGATTGGTCCATGATCTATATTTAAATATCATGGAGGGTCATTTGCCAATGATAGATTGTGAGAATATCTCTTGTAAAATATCTCTGTAATCTTTTTCTTTTGAATTAATAAAATTCTCCAAGCGGCCACGTTGGTTGGGGCTGCGGATGTTTCTTCGTAGGGGTTTTACCACGTCAAAAAATTGGTGTGTTGATCTTTGATCTCGTTGTGTGAGTGGTTACTGAAGGTATTCATCCTCTATTGGAATACTTGTGTTTTCGAACATGGTATTAGAGCCTGTTTGAATACCCACTCTTGTTGTAGACTGAGATCGTAAATCCGTGTTGTCTCATCTTTGTTTTCTTCCATTTCCATACATTTTTGGGCTACGAGGAATGCTCCATTACGTCCAAAGTGCTCATTTCATTTAGGAACACTTTTCATTTCTATCGAAAAGGTTTATGTTTTCCCAAGATATGGCCATTTTAGCTAGATCCAAAGGTATAAATCCTGAATATGCCCTTTTTAAAGTTTTTGCAGAGTATTATTTTTGTTTTATATTGTTTATTTTAAGTTTCTACTATTTTAGATCTGCATATGCTCTTTTCTCCATGCCCTGTCCGATCTCATAAAATAAAAAATAGATAGGAAAAGGTGCATTTTTGGGGGAAGCTAACCGTGATTTAACATTTGTTGTCATCGAAAAGCAATTTTTTTTTCTTGTGTGAAAATATTTTTTTAGCACGCTCTCAAAGGCTGTCTTCAACAACAACAACAACAAAAACCCTCTTTCTAAACAATACAATATGTTTTTCTATTCCATTTGGTTAAAATTTTATTTATTGAGTAAGAGGTCTTGAGTTCAAGTCTCTCTTTTGTAGCTTTAATATTTTAGAGTTTTTTTATTTTACATGCAACTTTTGTTTTATAAAATAACTTCATTGTAAAAGTGAACCCCACTTGTTTTTATAAAAATGGGTCACTTCATAAAGAAACTTATACCATCACGTGATCCTTTTGTTACCGTTTGTGCCTTTTTTTAAAAGGGTATAACTTTCACATGTGAAGTCCATTTTCAGTGCCATTGTTTTTAAAACCGCCTAATTTTTCAAGATCTTTGCATCCAAACCATCAATTTCAGTGTTCAAATCCATATTATCTACATATTTAATATGTCTTCTTGAAGTAATATTTTTCTTACCAGTACCAACTATGTCCAATGGAAATCCCATATGGAGGATTTATTAAGAAGTAAAGGCTTGTACTGGAATACCTTCGGAAATGAAACATAACCTATTGATGATAAGAAAGTCAAATGAGCTAATATGAATGAAGAAGCACATGGACTAATCAAAATGGCCATCTCTCTTGATTTAAGGTTCCACCTTCAACAAATTGAAAAAACCAGTGAAGCTTGGAAAAATATTGAATTTGTGTTTGGTAAACACAATATTTTTCAAGCACAATAGTCAGAAAATCAAGTACTAAATTTAAGTCCAAGTGATTTTTCTTGCATTGAATACTATCTATCTAAGTTTAAAACAATCCAAACTTTATGTGAAGAATGTAAGATAAATATGGATGAATAGAATTCCATCTATCTTATTCTCTCTAAGTTAGGTAGTGCATATTATGTGTTTGTATCTGACTTTTATGCCGTGAAAGAGGCTCTAGGGACAACTTATCAAAACCCCACTCTTGATTCCTTTTGTGATGCTTTGATTAGAGAGAAATATATGCTTGTACAACTTGGAGTGATCAACATTGCAGGTACCTCCAACAAAGCCTTAGTTGTCCATCATAAATATAAACCCAAGAATCCCAAGAAGCAACATTCTCACCAAAATATCAAGCAACATAAGGTTCCCAAAACCACTCAAACAACTTCCACTTCTAATGGTGACAAAGGAGAAAAATATAAAAATAAGAAGACTAACAAACATCGCAACTTTTCTGATAAAAATGGTCATGATCAGTCCAAATGTTTCAAGAAGATGACATCTTTAGAAGTAGCGATGAGGAAGCACACCATCAATATTGATTCTACTACTTCTTCTTCTTCTCGTGGACATGCACTTTCTTCTTTTGGTTTCTCCTTCAATACAACTTTTACTTCTTCTTTTGATGAGTGGCTTATTGATTCTAGAGAATCTTATCATATGGCTAAGGATAAAGACATAATTTCTTCTCTAAATTAATATAATACAAAGAAAATATTTGTTGATGATGATAGATCTCTTAATGTTGAAGGATATGGAATAGTTCAAGTAGAAAATGGTCATTTCAATGATGTATTAAATGTGTTCCAAGTGTTTCTTGTAACCTTCTATCAATATATGAAGTCATTCATTCAAGTGAAGGTAAAACCGTAGAGTTTTCACGTCACCAAGTTGTAATCAAGGATCTAAACGATCCTATGCATGTTCTTGCAATTGGAATTGCTAATGATATTACCATGTTGTACAACTTTGATAACTTTGTCTCATCTTCTATTTCATCAATTTTTGTTTCTCATAGTGACGACTTGAGAAAAATTTGGCATGAGCGGTTTGGTCATCTAAGCTATCGCTCATTGCACCAACTATGTAATCAACAGATGGTGATTGATCCTCCTCTTGTTTCATGCAAGGATGGTTTTTGTGTCGGTTGTGTTCTCAACAAACATCATTGGGACTAAGTCTAAAGTATTGGGTGAAAGCCATCAATTGTGCAACTTAAATAGAAAATCTCACTCCAACAAAGGCTCTTAAAAATATAACACCGGAAGAAGCTTCGACTAAAATTAAACCAGATGTAAGTCAATTCCATGTATTTGGTAGTATAGCATGGCCTCACATTCTTGATGAGAAAAGGAAAACATTGCAACCTAAAAGTGAGAAGTATATATTTGTTGGTTATTCTAAAGATGTCAAAGGTTATATACTTCTTCAACCACATTGTAATGAAATTATTATTAGAAGAGATGTTAAATTTGCCGAAAATATATTGTCCCGTGAGCCTAATTCGACATTTGTTCCTTCTTTGGCCTGCAATCCTAATTCGGCGTTTGTGCCTTCTTCGTCCTGCGAGCTATCTTCGGTGTGTGTGCCATCTTCTGCTCTAGTTTGTTTTTCAGATGATGAAAGTGAGGATGAAAATCCACCTCTGCCTCCTCACCATCGTCCAGATGAGTCGTTTGAACCTAAACCAACATCAACTCGAGCTGCACCACTTCCTAGATGGGTCCGTTCAACATGCAAAGTCGTTGGTGATCTTGTTGGTGACCCTTCAGATAAGCATCAAACATGTTCACAATTCCAATGTGCCTCTTCTCTTTTGTCTCAAGTTTCAGAGAGTCATGATCCAGATACATTTGCATAAGCTTTAGGGCATCCATATTAGGATACAACAATGAATGAATAATATCATTCTTTAATGGAAACCGATACTTGTGATCATGTACCTCTTCCAAAAGGAATAAAACTTGTCAGATGAAAATGGGTCTAAAAAACTAAGCATGCATCATATGGAAGTGTTGAAAGAAACAAAGCTCAGTTAGTTTCCAAAGGATTTTCCCAAGTTGAAGGAATTGACTATAATTAAACATTTTCTCTTGTATCCAAAATGAATTCAAAATGCCTTGTTCTTTCCCTTGCTACCTCACATAAATGGGAGGTCCCTCAAATGGATTTTAAATCTGCCTTCTTGAATGGATATTTGAAAGAATAAATATACATGGAACAACCTCCTATCTATGTCCAAAATGACTCTAGCCTTTTTTTCACCTTAAGAAATCTCTTTATGGTCTTAAGAAAAATCCTGAGCTTGGTATACGAAAATGGACATCTTTCGTATGGCCATTGGATTCACTAGATGTCATTATGATCCTAATGTATATACCAAGAAAGTATGAATCGATCTCACAATCCTTGTCCTTTATGTTGATGACCTTATCCTTACTGGTAGTGACTCAAAACCTTTAAACCATGTGAAAACCAACCTTAAGAAGAAATTTGAAATGAAATACTTAATCCTTTTGCATTATTTCCTTGGCCTCCAAGTTTTGCAAACCAATGAAGGAATTTTTCTTTCCCAATCTAAGTATGCTTGTGACCTTCTTCATCGCTTTCCCATGGATGATTGTAAACCATCCCCTTAGCCCTTCCAGTCTGGAGTCAAGCTTGTTTCCACCTATACTTCTCCCAAAGTTGATACCACCTTGTACCATCATTTAGTCAATAGCCTCTAATAGTTGACTCATACCTTCCTTGATACTTCCTTTGTTGTTGGTCTTTTTTCTCGGTATATGAAAAAACCCCATGAAATCCATTGGAAAGTAGCTAAAAGAATACTTCAATATGTCCATAGTACAGTTCAATTCAAGATACATTATAGTTCACGGGGGGATCCTTTATTGGTTGGTTTCACTAATTCAGATTGGTCCGGTGACCCTAATGATCGAAAGTCTACTGCATGTTATGTTTTCAGCCTTGGTTCAGGACCTATCACTTGGGCCTGTAAGAAACAATAGACTATTGCAGTTTCTTTAGCAGAAGAAGAGTAACGAGAAATGATAAATGGAATTTAGGAATTCTTATGGCTTCGACAGATTCTTTCAGAGTTTTGGATTCTAACAACAACATCCGACCAGCCTTTGGTCCAAGAATCATAGTGCCACCAAGCTCACCAAAGACCCAGTTCAACATCAACGCAACAAACACATCGAGCCACACATGCACTTACTCATAAATCTCACTCATGATCAAGTTATTGAAGTTCTCTTTTCCCTTATAGAATATCAAGTTGCATACATTTTCAGAAAGTCTCTTACAGAAGTGAAGTTTTCCAAAATTCTATCTATGTTAAGAGTTCAGGAAGTTGTCATCAAGGGGGGATAGGCTCTAATTCCTCCTTCCTTCTCCTATTGTGTCACTATTGTAAATCATTCAATCCTTTCCCAAGTTGTTCTTAAGGGGGGATGTTAGGATATTTAGACACTTAGGAGTTATTTAAGATCTACTTGGTCTAATGTGTCATTAGATAAAGGTTTGTTTCTTAGTGTGTTTCTTTAGTATGCATTCGCATGCATTGGTAGTTAGTAAATACGATGGTCACGATATGTTCCCGACATAGAGTGATTTGATGGTTCATATTCTCCTCGATCTTAACAACCATTGATCTATGGCTTAATACCCGACTGGTCCATGATCTCTATTGAAAGAGAATGGAGGGTCATTTTTCGATGATCGGTTGTGAGAAAATCTCTTGTAAAATCCCTCTGTAATATTTTTCTTTTGCATTAATAAACTGCTCCAAGTGGTTGCGTTTTCTAGGGGCGTGGATGTTTCCCTCTAGGGGTTTTACCACGTCAAAACATGTGTGTTTTGATCTTTGATTTGGTTGTGTGAGCGGTTACTGAAGGTGTCCATCCTCTGTTGGAATACTTGCATTGTCGAACAAAAATGAGCCCCTTCGAAGTTTTCTATGGAAGGAAATATACAACTCCCATCAGTTGGGATAATCTGGTTAATTGAATAATGATTGGACTAGAAATGCTCAAAGAAATGGAACAGATAGCCAAGAAGGTGCAACAAAATTTAAAGACTATACAAGATCAACATAAAAGTCATGTAGATCAAAGGATCTAATAATTCAATATATTATGATCTGCTTAAAATACCACTATGAGTCTATGAATTCTACCAATAACTTAACAAAATTACAAACAAAATTCTTTACTCCTACTTATTTAAGAATTCAATATATTATGATCTACTTAAAATACCACTATAAGTCTATGAATTCTACCAATGACTTAACAAAATTACAAGCAAAACTCTTTGCTCCTACTTATTTAAGACTTGCACAATTTAGCTTTAAAACATTATTAAAGGCATAGGTAATGAATTTTGATTATTCAATATAATCATTTTCCTAAATATCATCACGATCTAATATCAACATTTTTTTTTTAAAATACCACAATAATGTGAATCCAATAAAAAAAAATGAATACATTAATAAACTCATTAATATCTAATCATTAATACAAATCCTTTACTAATTAATTAATTTAATATAACAAAAATTATATTATTATTTTCCAATCTTAAAGACCCTAAAGTCTCTTTCCATAAAAGATTATTTAGAAGATTAATTTTAAAATCTCTTTCAATAAAATATTATTTAATTTTAAGTGTATTATACTAAGTTCATTTATGTGCCTACATAAAGGTTCTCTTAATAGAATGTCTATAATAGGAAATTCCATAATTGTATATGTTTAAAATTATCTTTTGCATAATTCCATCACAAGTTTACTATTACTAAAGCATAGTAGATATATCCTTAAACAGTATAATAAACAAACATTCATGTCATATATGTATGACCACAATTAAAATAGAAATTAAATTCCCAAACAAGATAATCAACAAACATTGATGTAATATATGTATGACCACAATTAAAACAGAAATTAAATTCTCAAAGACATAAAAATCCAAGGTTACAATTAATATCAGACATCGATATTTAATTCTCAGTACTTCTAAGTAAGAATAAGTTTAAGTAAAGGTTACACCGAGATTTTCATTTATTCAAGATTAAGATTTTAATTTATATCCATAAAACTTTTAGGGAGAGCAACATTAATGTTGCCTCTGAACTTGAAATCTCTAGAATAAACTTAATCAATTAGTAGTGCGACAGTTTGTAATTGACCAAACACAAACATTCCTTTTTTTTATTTAAATTAGAAAAGTTTCGAAGAAATTCTTTGACTATCCCTCCTAAAAATAAAAAACGATTTTATAATAGGTGGTGAGTAAATGGATGTCAATGGCAGATGGGTCCCCAATGTGGAAGAGACAAAAAGATAATGCTCAGATGAATGATCAACGAAGATATCACATGGATTAACTGTAGTAACAAGAGTGAGTGGACTTTGCCAATTCTTTAATACATAAAAACTGGAGGACAAGAACAACTATTAATCCAACGCCATAATACAAATAGAATTTTGATTCTTCTTAACTAAAGATGAGAACTAAAAGAAATTCTCATTCAAGTGTGGAAATATGACATCCTATAATCTTGAAAAAATAAGAAGAGTCCTGACAATTTAGTGGGTTCCAATGATTTACTAGTGATTGTCATGATAATTACAGAGGCATTAAAGAAAATCTAACCAGTTCCTTAAGTAGCAGGAGTGCAAAGTTAAAAGGGATAGCATCAGTATTGATGTTAAATTAAAAAGAATCACCAACAGTTTGGTGTTAAACAGTTTAGTAGTCTCTATCCTTTTACTATGGACTCGCTCTTTCCTTAAGGTATGCAGTATCTTCCATACAGGTTTAGTGAAATTATTTCAGCAATGACCCTTCACCTTCTAGTTTTCCGAGTTGACAATAATTTTGCAGGGACGATATCGAATTCCAAGCTCAGGATTTCCATATAAAGTTTTGCAGTGACCCAAACAATTTTGGTTGCCATAAATACAACTAATTATATAGCGCTCTTTACGAATTTCAATCACAGGATTTGCAATTTATTTTTATAAAGACCCCAAAAAAATTGTAATTTCGAAATTCACATAAGTTTTTAATGACCAAACGACATTATAAATTTTTGGATTCAAAAATAAATTTTGATAATGACCCAACAAAATTATGTTTCCAGAACTGCAAATTAAACCGCAGCAACCAAGACGAATTTCCAATTCAGTAATTTGAAAAATTTAATTTACAGTGACCCTAATGGATTTAAATTTCGAATTGTAAATTTCTTAACAACAATTAACAAGTTTTGTAATTTCGGATTTGAAATAGATTACCACGACCATCAAATTTCTAACATTTTGAAAACAGTTTATTTGACAACGATTATCTAAATTTTTAATTTCCAGGAATTCGAACTAGTTATAGAGTGACTTAAAACAAAATTCAACTCAGGATTCACAATTAAATAAGCCACAATTATATCAAAGTTCTACAATTCGAGTAAGTAAATTAATATAGAAGCAATCAATAAATTCTGAACTCACGGTTTGGATATTTAATTGATAGCAAACAAGGCATTTCCAAATTCTGGTATATAATTTATTTTGGATGGTATATGGTACAGAGATATGGCTGCTCCGATCATCACATTTCAAGAGTTTTTTTTTTTTAAATATAAAGAGACCTTATATTATATCAGTTGTCCACAATACAGTGACACTTGGCAGCCACCTGTTCTGCCACAGGAGGAAAACCACAACAGGTGGCTTCGATCAGTTTTGGCTGTGCCATGACTGTAAGAAATTATACAAAAATTACATGGAAAATTGCAAATGTTTGTAGGAACCCAGTTTCGTCTTCCTAATCTAATGAGAAAAATCTGGCCTATTGTCGTGGTAAATTAGACCACCGATGCTATAACTGAAATAAACAAAAGATTGTAACTTGGGGTGAGCCACTTCAGTCTATGGCAGAACCTAGTTGTCCATGGATGGTGTAAGCTAGAGTGAATCATTGTTTGCAAGTTGGGCACTGGGCTTGCGTGAGTGCCTCAAGCAGAATGTCTAATCTTTGACTGATGACGCTTTGGCTATGCATCTGGTCGTCTAGCCTCTGCGTAATCCCGAAGAGGAGCTCAAGGTGATCTTCTGCGAGGTGGTAGGCAATGTGTGGAGCCTGTTCTCCCTTGTCCGTCTCGCCGTTGCCAGCTGCAGTTTTTTCCTTTTCTATGCTTGTCAGCTGCCAACTTGGAGGGATCTCCTCCTTCACTTGGCAATGCCCGTCACCATAGTGGGTCTCTCCTGGTTTGACAACTTGGGGGGCGAGAAGGTGGGTGGTTGAGGGGGGATGCTCACCCAAGGGTGGCGCCTCCTCCTTCACTTTGTTTGGACTGTAATGCAAAGACAAATGTGGCGCTTCCTCCATCACTATGTTGGAGCTGTAATGCAGAGGCAGAGGTGGTGCCTCCTCTTTCACTATGTTGGAACTTTGATGCAGAGGCGGAGTTGGCGACGAGGGAAAGTGCATCGTCGAGGACGTTGTTTCCAATTTCACCTTGCACGCCTCTGAAGACTGAAGCAAGGTAGACCGACTGCTCAGGGTAGAGTGGCAGGGATGGCCAAAGTGAGCTATGAGAGCTCTTTGGGAGGCAGTGAGCCTGGTAACCTGAGAGAGGGTGTTAGGCACCCCTCTTGGTCTTTCCTCACTCTTGTGGCATGGTGGGGGGGACACGGGGGAGGTGGAGGGGGTGATGGGAGGTTGTGGGAATATGTAGGATGCAGTGGAGGGAGGTGGACGATCCCAAGCAAAGCAGAGCGGGATGGATGTTCCTGGTTCATAGGAGACGAGTTGAGTCAAGGAGGACACACAGGGTTAGAGTGATGATGTCAAAAAAATCAAGGAAGTCGAAGTGCTTTGCGAGAAGAGTGCACCAGGTGAGGAATGAATTGTGCTACGTACCAGGGCTTCTCTTAACACCATGAGAGCCCAAAGTGACACCTCCCATCACCATTGAAGGCCAACAGGACCTCTGCAACAACTTGGTACCAAAAGTCTGGCTGGATCGCTCACCCAAGAGCTCAGCCAGGCGCACTAACTTAAATTCCCACATGGTGTGAGCCATGGTATTTGAATGCACAATGGGTGACGGTCGGGGATAATAACTCTCCCCGCTGATCCAATCCATCAATCCTCCGCATCGCGCCAGTTGGCACCCCATCCGGGCGATCACATTTCAAGAGTTATAAAGCTACATGCCACAGAATATAATAAAATAAAAGTGGGCCACACAAAGGAAGATTTATGTTGCGTAATGGTTTTATAGTACATAGTAATGATTTCTAAGATCAGGATTTGCAATTCAATTGGGAGTGAACATAAAATTTTTAAATTCTAAATACAACTTACAAAAATAAAAATACTGAAACCAATGATGATGGAGATTGGGATGTCCTTCAATGACTTGCATTCCTTCTTTACTCTCACTTGGTAATCACATAGACTTCACACACAAGAAACCAGAACAAAATAAATCTAATGCTTGCCTCACAAGGAAAAGCTTCTAGTCTTTCTCAAACTTGAAATCCCAACTCTCACAAGTAAAACCCAGTCAACCAAATTTTTGTAGCATAATAGTACTATGAAAAAGTGAGGTTCATTTCCCTTCTACACCATTTGTTTTATAGAAATTCCCCCCTGACACATGTCCTCATGCAAAAATAATTAACTTTTTAAATTAATTAAATTATGATTATTCAACCACACACTTGTCACACTCTCCCGAAGTTGCACAAGAATTGCCATTTTTATTTTATTTGAAAACTCAATTTCCCTCACATTCCCGAATGGGTTCCTATTTTCTCTCTCAATTGTCCCTTAGTTCCCAAAATTCTCATTTAATGAGTGTCTCATAACTAGATCTTAGTTAAAGTTTGATTACGAGTCTTATTTTAGTTAGATTAGTGGTAGTTTGACTCAATATGCTATTCTAGGTGTACACATATTCTCTCAAGTTATTATTTCTTTATATTTTAAAAATCTCTTTTATTAATTTCATGCACACGGTGTGCATTTTATCCAACTTTTAAATTTTTATTCCCCATATTCCTAGAGTTTGATTTTATCTCAAATATTTTTAACTTGTGTCATAATTCATTTAGTCCTTTATTTAAATTTAGGCTTAGGATTAGCATTAGACTTAGGCTTAGACTCTTGTTAGGCTTCTAATTTATAATTTACTATTTATTTAATTATTTTATTCTAATAAGGTCTAAGCATTTCAATGTTTCTAGGCTACCTAGATTTATTGAGTTATGTTTTTATCACGCTAGGTGCCCTTCAAGATGTACCTCCCTGCTCCAAGGGTGCCACTCACCTTTTACTATTTTTGGAAGTTTGTCTGACTCTTCGAGTCAACACTCCATTCGGTCGACCTTGTAAGAGACTAATGGTTTTATAAGGAATAGGGACTTCACCTTTTTGTGCACCCATTAGAATTCTTCGTGAGAGGTTTTCGTAGTTCTCCCTCACAATATCATGGACCTCTCTAACTAGGTAATTGTTAACCTACATTTCAGACCATGGTGAGAGTGCTAGTAGGCTATGACAAGGACAGTACCACACCTCTCCCTCAAATGTCTCATTTCAGTGCATGGCCCCTTTACTCCTTATGTGAGTCGAATTAGCAAGCATCATCAATCCTGCATCCACTGACAAAAACAATGTGAATAATCCATATACATAAATCATACTATGATAAATCGTATATGACATGTGCGTAAAATGAAATACTAAAACAAAATACAATCCACTCCATGACTCAATCCAGAGTCCTAGGAAGTCCATTGATGCCATCATCATCCATAACCTGTCGTGTTTCCTCCACACTCAGGAGAACTTGTCAATAATATCTATCAATACATATACATAAAAATAACAATAACTCACAATACATCATCATCCTATATAACTCATAATCGAAATGAAATCATAATGTACGATAATCGGTTCACTTGCACGAAAATGTCCTCAAAGAATAAGTCAAAGTGTGCTCAATAGAACATGATGTTACAATTGGAACGTGGTGTAGGTTGAACAAGGAAGAGATTTCCAAGAGGAACCTCTATGCATTCTTGATAGGAAAGAAACAATATTTCAGAACAGACTCATCACCCACGTAAAAGTTCAATGGAAGAACTTTGTTCCTGAGGCAACTTGGGAGTTGGAATATGAAATGATGAGAACATATCAAACTTTGTTCCAAGTGATAACTAGAAACAAGGAATAACATTGAGGACAATGTCATTCTTAAGGGGGAGAGAGGATGTAATATCCTCAAGTTGAAGCATTTCAATTTAATAATTTCAAATTATGAAAATTTTTATTTGACTTTATCATGACATTTTATTGTTATTCTTTATGTAAATTTATATGGTGGTTTTCCATGACTGAGCGATCATAATGGTTGTTATGTGGGTTATAAAGGCATACTGTAGAATAATTTTACCCTGACTCATCAGAGTTAATGATTTGATGGAAATCGATTAGTGAGTGGTTTGGTGGTTGATAAGACATTGCACTGAATAATTAATATCTTTTAAAATCATATGTTCATAGTTCATCATGGCATCCTTCTCTTATGCCAGGTGTAACCCTCCTTGAAAAGAGAGCTAGCTACATAATGTCCCGACCACCCTCAAAGTTTTCAACCATTCTTTCTATCATTTTGGTAACACTCCAGTGCGAGTTGAGGGTTCCTTTCTGTTTCTGGCTGACAGATTTCATACTTTTTCCTATTTGTTCCTCATTTTTTCCAATTATGGCTTCGGGTTTGAACAATGCCTACCCACGTTAAATTCTATGCAAAGTTTGGGTTTAACATGTCGTCAATTTGGATTTGATTTGGAATTAGTCACGACATTGGGAGTCCAATATTAACAAAGGTTAGTGTGCTTCTTGATAAATTGTGAAGCAAGAAATGTAGAGAGAAAGAATAGAGAAGAAATAGTATTCAGTATATCGAGAATGTAAGGAGAAAGTACAATGAGAAGAGTTAATGAAGTGATGTGCAAAAGGAAAATAGCTAAGCTAAATAGGCTCAAGCAAATCAAGAAAAGAAAGTACAACTGGCTAGGACAACTGGCAGTGTACAATCATACTGTTGAGGTTACATTATATTTAACACTCCCTCTTAAACTCAACAGTTACAAACATCATCACTGATTATGCCCAAGTGATGTCTCTGAAAATCAAAAATAGATTTTCCCAATGGCTTTGTGAAGATATCTACGAGTTGGTCTCGAGAACCACATAATTGAAGTGCAATATCACCATTATTGACTAGCTCGTGAATGAAGTGAAAGCAAGTGTCAATGTGTTTTCTTTTCTTGTGAAACACATGATTTTTGGATAGAGCTATTGTTGAAGTATTGTCACAAAAAATAGAAGTTGGATCCTTTTCTATATGTGATATATCTTTCAATATTCTTCTCAGCCACACAGCTTGACAAGAAGCTGAGGTAGCAGCAACATACTCTGCCTCTGCAAAAGATATTGATACAATTGGTTGTTTCTTTGATGCCCATGAGATCAGGTTCATGCCCAGCTGAAAAACATGTCCTGGGGTGCTTTTCCTGTCATCTAGGCTGCCTTCAAAATCACTGTCTGTGTAACTATATAGTTGATTACTATTAGATTTAGTGTACCATAATCCAAAATTGAGAGTTCCTACAATATATCTCAGAATCCGTTTCGCCATTTTCCAGTGAGAATCTTTGGGGGATTCCATGAATCTCGAAACAAGGCTAGCTGCATACATACTATCAGGCCTAGTTGCTGTAAAATACAAGAACCTGCCTACTAAACTTTTGTACAGGGTAGGTTCCACTATTGGGCCTTCATCTTTCTTGCTCAATTTTGTGCCTAGGGGTACAGGGGTTTCTACTGGATTGCATTCTTCCATGCAAAATCTTTTGATAATGTCTGCTACATACTTTTTCTGATAGACAAAAATTCCTTTGGTTGATTGATCAACCTCAATCCCGAAAAAATATTTCATGATGCCAAGATCTGTCATCTCAAACTCAGATTGCATGGCATGTTTAAAATTGGTTAATTCAAGATTTCCAGTATATATCATGTCATCAACATATAAACATACAATCGAAATTTTACCGTACTGATCAATTTTGGTGTAGAGAGTTGGCTCATTTTGACTTCTGTTGAAACCACTTTTGATCAGATAAGTGTCAATTCTATTGTACCAAGCTCTTGGAGCTTTCTTTAAGCCATACAAGGCTTTCTTCAGCCGATATACTTTGGCTGGCTTCTCTTGGACTTCAAATCCAGGTGGTTGATCGACATAAACTTCTTCTTCTAAGAAACCATTTAGGAAGGCTGACTTGACATCCATCTGGTATACTTTCCATTTATGTTGGGCTGCTATGGCCAATAGAGTTCTGACAGTGTCTAACCTTGCTATTGGAGAAAAAGTTTCACCATAGTCAGTACCAGGTTGTTGTGAGAATCCTTTGGCAACAAGTCTTGCCTTGTGTTTTTCGATCTACCCTTTTTCATTGAGTTTAGTTTTGTAAACCCACTTGACACCAATACTTTTCTTGTGACTTGGCAAATCAACAAGATCCCATGTCATGTTCTTCTCAATGGAGTCAATTTCTTGGTTCATGGCTTGAACCCAATGTGGATCTTTAGCGGCTTCCTTAAAATATGTAGGTTGACATGACATTAAAGAAAAAAGGTTGTGTTGTTCAAAGTCATCCAACTGCTGATGGATTTCTCTCAAACTTCGAGTTCTATTATTTTGAATTTCAAAGGATGAGACTCTGCTGGAAGTTGAGTTATCCTGAGAATTTTCAGATCATCCTTGTACCTGCAATCTTGGAAGAATAGGTAGAGGTATTTGTTTTCCTGAATTTTTTGTGTTTTTAGAACTTGGCAGCAATGGATTTTGACTGTCCATTTGCTAATTTTCTGATTCATTCCAGAATTGATTTTCCAAAATTTTTACATCTCTACTGAGAATTAGTTTCTTAGAGATTGGATTGTAAAGCCTATAGGCTTTATATGTTTCACTATATCCAGTAAAGATACATTTCTCACTTCTATCATCCAATTTCTTCCTTAATTCGGAAGGTATGTGAGCGTATGCTATGCATTCGAATGTCCTTACATGTGCAACATTTAGCTTTGTACCACTCCATGCTTCTTGAGCGACTTCCATCTTTAGACTTGTGGTTGGAGATCTATTCAAGAGATAAACTGAGCATGCTACTGCTTCACCCAAAAAATATTTCACAAACTTTTCTCTTTGAGAAGTGTTCTTGCCATATTCATTATTGTCTGATTTTTCCTTTCAGCCACTCCATTTTGTTGTGGAGTATACCTGGTTGTTGTTTGCATGATAATCCCTTGTGATTTGCAGAAATTTGTAAACTCATTGGAGTTGTGTTCTCCTCCTCCATCAGACCCGAGTGCTTTTATATATTTTCCACTCTGTTTTTTAGCTTCTACTTTGAATTCCTTGAATTTTGCAAAAGTTTCAGACTTGTGTCTGAGAAAATAGATCCAAATTTTCCTGCTAAAATCATCAATAAATGTTAGAAAGTAAAATCTACCACCTATTGACTCTGTTTGCATTGGTCCACATAGGTCAATGTGAACTAGTTCGAGATGTTGTTTGGCTTGATTGGATGATTGTGGAAAACTAGTTCTCTTATGTTTTCCAAGTATGCAAGACTCACATGGGGAATTTTGTTCTTTGAAGATGAGAAGACCTTTGACCATGGAGTGCTTCTGAAGAAGACTTAGACTCTTAAAGGGTGGATGTCAAAATCTTGTATGCCAAACCATTGTTTCATTCAGGGTGGATGCACTTTGTGCATATGGTTGAATCAGATTTGCAGTTCTGAGTGTAAGGGGAAACATCCTATTCTGAGTCATGTGGATTTCAGAAATCAATTTTCTGCTTTGGATTTTGTCATATATCTTGCAAGATTCTCCCTCAAAGAGTACCTTATAGCCATGTTCAATGAGCTTTCCTACACTTAGCAGATTATGTTTCAGATCTGGAACATGATAGACATTGTTTATGTCTTTCTTTTCATTTTGTTTAGTAAGAATAGGTACAGTTCCTTTGCCTTGAACTTTGACTAAGGAATCATTTCCAAGTGTAATATCATATGAGATTGAAGAATCAATGCATGAAAGTAAATCTTTGTTACCTGTCATGTGATTGCTACATCCATTGTCCATTAACGAGAGATCTTTGGGTTGTTCTTCAGTCTTTTCGAATGAGAGAAACATGCCTTTTGAGGTTTCTCCCGTATGATTTGGCACATGTTCTCTGCCTGAGAGTTGATCTGCTTTCTTATTCCTACATTCAGATTCATAGTGCCCATAATTTTTGCAGTAATAGCATTGTATGCTTGATTTGTCATTTGATCTTCTCCCTCTGCCTCTTTGAGGCTGAAAATTCCGATTTTGGTGTTGTTGTCTGTGACCTTAGAAATTTTGATGCTGGGTCTATTGTCTATTACCTCCATTTGAGTGTTGGTCACTTGTAGTACTCCCTCTTCCTTGGTGACCTCTACCTCTTCCTCTGCCTCTCCCTCTACTGAAGGAGAATTGAGTTTTGAAGGCATTGGCGATTGACTCATCTATGAGATTCATTTTGGTCTCATGTGTCACCAGGGAACCAGTCAATTCATTTGTTGAAAAACATGACAGATCCTTGGATTCAAGGATTTCTATAACAACCATTTCAAATTTCTTTGGTAAACTTCTGAGGACTTTCTCAACAATGCGTTAATCAATGATGGATTCACCAGTCAATCTGATCTGGTTCACGATTCCCATGACTCTGGTCATGAACTGATCCACATTTTCATACTCTATCATTCTTAAAGTCTCGAATTGTGTCCTCAAGGTTTGCAGTTTGACTATTTTGACCCTATAATTTCCTTGGTAGGCTGATTTAAGGATGTCCGAGACCTATTTTGAAGTACTAACGCTTGTGATTTTTGAGAAAATCGAATCATCCACAGAATTTTGAATCTAGAATTTAGCTTTATTTTCTTTGTTCCTTTGAGTTGCCTGAGCAATTCTCTGCTGGTTTTTCATGGCAGCAAGGTCTGTTGGATCTGGTTCCACATATCCAAGATCCATTGGATCCCAGCACTCTTGTGCTTGCAAGAAGGATTTCATTCAAAGAGACCAGAACTCATAGTTATTTCCAAGAAGAATCGGACCCTGAGTTGGTCCTAAATTGCTATATGTCGCCATATTTAAAGAATTTGACAAAATAGAAAAAAAAATTGGAAAAATTTGTGTTTACCTATTTCTTACGCTTAAACTAGGTCTGCTAATTTATTCCAGTGACTTTGGAACTCTGGGATTCCAGATTTCGTGAGTTTCATCTTCACGAGTTTTGGTTTTGCAATTCTAACTTTGAGAATTCGTTATACGAGTCCTCCAAACTCTTGTCTCTCCAACTTCCTGTTTTCGAAATGCCAAAGAGAGTTTAAGGGCCTTGGATTGGCCCTTAGTCTCCGTTCAATGTGACCATGCGCCTAAATATTAAAGCGCTATCGAATTTTCACTATTATGAGAATAGCGATGCCTTTGTCGGTGCTCTGTCCCTCAATTTTCTGAAATCTGAAATATCCCGGTGCTTATTCAAACGCCTTTTCAAGATTTCGCGTTTCAAGACTTCCTGTTTCCTGATGTTAAGAGTCCTTGAACCTTCATCCTTCTGATCTCCAAAATGTCAATTTTCCGAAATGGATTTAACAACAATTAGCCCCAAGGCTATACCTCTGGTCCATGTGACTGCTTCCCATATGACCGCAGTCCTATTTCGGGGTTTTATGACGCAAAGCGCTCGACCTCCTATCTCTTAGATGGCCGAAATGCAAAAATGACCTTTATCGCATTAGCCCCTTGAGCTATGCCTTAGTCCATGTGACCACTGCTCATAAGAACACAGTCTTGTTTTGGGGTTTTGCGACTCAAGCGCCCGATCTCCTGTCCTCTTGACCCTTGAAATACTGATACGCGGAATGCCAAAATGGCAAAGTGTCCTTCTCCTTTCGAAAAATCTCTCAAAATCCTAGATTTCTGCCACACGTCTCCTCAACATGGATGGTCCTCCTGCATTTCACGATTTCGTGACTTGCGACCCCCGGTGACACAGATCCTCTGTCAACTTGAAACCCCGATAGCCGAAATATTGACGGTTTCCTCGATCTCCGCCATGTGTCCCAACGAATGGACGGTTGTGATCTTTTTGGGATTTTGGGACTTTTGTTGTGGAGTGTCCCGACCTTCGTCAACAAGACCTCTGATATCCCAAAGTCTGAAATGCCAAAATTTTGATGGCGCTTGGATTTGTTGTCACGTGTCCTCCTTGATAGACGGTTGAGATGATTTCGGTATTTTGTGTATCGGGGTTTGGAGTGCAGTCTCCTTTTCTCGTCCAACTCCTGATTCCCGATTTTGCAATAGCATTAGATAGACAACTCACGATCTTTATCAATCCAACGATCTAGAATGAATCGGGATTTCGCGATGCACGAATTCTCTCGGCAGTCTTCTGACCTTTACACCCTGCAAGTTAGCGAAATGCCAAGATCTCGCCGTGTGTCCCTTGACGGACGGTCCTAATGATTTCATGACTTCGCAAGTCAAAATTTCTCCTGTGCGCTCCAGAGGACTAAGCCTCATGCACTTTCTCACAGATCCGATGGCTATCGGTCCTCTACACAAGATCTAACGGTTGTAATTCTTTGGCCTTTTCTGCGCTCTCCTCATCCCTTCTGAACTGAATTTTCACCTCAGATCTGATCACAGGACAGATCTTACGGCTGCGATTGCTCGTTCTTGGTTTCTTTCGCGAGTTCTTTTCTATTCTTGCAAAGATTCTCTGCTATTGAAGAAAAATCATGAATCTTTCATAGATTTGAAAGAATTACATGAATTCTTTGAAGCATTCTGTTCTCTGCAACAATCTTTGATGGATTTGAGAGAATTCCCGAAATTCTTTAAACGATTCTTCCTTCTTCAACAATCTTTCACTAATTTGAACGATTTTCTTTGAATTCTTCAAATTTTCATGCCTCTTGCAGCTCTTCTTCATGAATCTTTGACGAATCTGAAATTGTTCACGAATCTTTAAACTTTCTCCTTCTGCAGTCTCTGCTTCCTTGATCTTCCGAGCATATAACACTTTGCTTCCTTGTGGGAGTTTCCTGTGATGATCTTTTGAGCAGATGGTGGACATCTCTCCAAGCCTTGTGAAAAAGCTATGTCCCATGCTCTGGATGTCGATTTAAGCACTGTGAGGATCGTGTTTCTCTCCAGCCTATGTGAAGAGGCTTACTGCTGAAGCTCTGATACCATGATAAATTGTGAAGCAAGAAATGAAGAGAGAAAGAATAGAGCAGAAATAGTATTCAATATATTGAGAATGTAAGGAGAAAGTACAACGAGAAGAGTTAATGAAGTGATGTGCAAAAGGAAAATAGCTGAGCTAAATAGGCTCAAGCAAATCAAGAAAAGAAAGTATAGCTGGCCAGGACAGCTGGGAGTGTACAGTCAGACTGTTGAGGTTAGATTATATTTAACACTTCTGGACCTTTCATCATCTTAAGGAAGGTCGTGGTCGAAGGTACATGGGTTTATTTATAATAACATTATTAGTTGGGTCTATTTGTTACTCCGTCTCTGTTAAAATTTATAACATTATTCCTCTTCCAGTTGTTATCCTTGTTCAAACCTTATCACTTTTTTTCTTTTTAATCATTATAGGGTTTCTTTAATGGAGATAATGACCACAACCCATATTTTAGACTTGTCTTGTTCATTTTATTTTTTTATTTATGTGATATAATCTATGGTAAGGATTTATGGAAACTACAAACTAATGATGGGTCCTTGCCGTGGATGAGGGTACCCATTAGAATCGAGCGTTGGTCTATGCTAGTTAATTTCTTCCAAAAGATCTTTTACTTGGGAAAATCGAGCTGCTCCAGGGGAAAAATATCTTATCATAACCGTTCTATTAAATTTTAGAGTAATTTTATTCATTCTCTTTTTATAATACAATTTAGGCTTGTATAGGTGTACTCAGTCACACTATCAATAATACTCCAGATAGTGTTCAACCTGGATTCCTGTGTAAGTGTTTCTACTCAATGTACTATACATAGTGTTCCACTCTTTCCTACTAAGGTGCCATACTAATCACTACTCTTATAATGTTTTCTTACAGGTGTTAACTACGACATCAATACCAGGGAGTCTACCCTCAAAAGGTATTTTGGTTTCTAATCTAGAATTTAGTTGTGGGTGTAGGGCATGACACCACTGTTTGAGATTGTTCGATGTAAACATAGATTTAATGGCTACCTACCATTGTTATGTTGACACTTTCCTCTGTCTATTTCTCTGAGAAGAATTGTGATATCAACTTTTACTTTGCATAATATATTTACCGGTTAAGTTGTCCTAAGGTTAATTGCTTGTGTATTAAAATTATGTTGTTTAGTATTGAAATTTATACTATAGAATGGAATTGATACCCATCATAGATACTCTATTTATTTTTCAAGGGGTTTTACCATCATAGGTTAATAGAATTGATTCTTGGTAAGTATTCTATTTTAACCATGTTCATTATTTTCTTACCAGATTAGATTAACATAAAATCCTTCGTTCCTTTAATTAGTTGTTCTGAATTGTTCCAAGAACTACTTGTAATTATTTCTTGAACTTATCTCAATTGTTTTCATTCTTGTTTAATAATTTCTACAGACCCTGGAAGGCCTAATTTATAAGAGTTGACAGTATATTTTCAACCTTTACTACATCGGTTGTAACTACTCTTAGTATTTATTTGACATTTTATTTAACAAGAAGACTTAGCTTCTTGTATCCACTAGATTTTCTCTACCGTATTAGAAATACTATTTAAAGTCTTAACCATAGTGGCTACAATTAAATTTACATAGAGTTTTTCAATACTCAGACTCTAGTAATTACATGGAAACAATTCTATCATTCTAATCTAGGAATTCATTTATTCATCCATACCTGATACTTAACATAAACAATCACATAAAAAAATATAGAATACGAGAAATCATTTAATCTCTAAAACAATTTGCAACTCTGATCAACAATAAACTATTCATAATTAAATAGGAACATAGAAGAAAAAACGGTAACTAAATATTTCTAAGGGAAATACACGTTAAGTAGGTCGTTCCTCACAACCATAGATTAAAGAAGCTAAGTATGCCCACTCTGTCAGCCCCAAGATGAATCCACATCCAAGAACTTAATCCAGTGACTTACTACAGGTTTTAGGGGTACGCGATTTACATGAGTATTCTCTTGTGTCATTCAATTTCGAGAGATTTCACATCCACCTCCAAATGGCATCCCATCCTCTTTTTTTTTCTTTTATTTTATAATATTTTCCTAGGTCTTTGACACATACACGAGCCTAGTTCTCATTGAGTGCCTATCAATTTTATTTTTACACATATTTCTTTAGATTCCTTAGAATCCTGAGATTTTTTTCACTTAGTTGACTTGACTCAATTAATCTTGCAGCTTGTCCCCCTTCTACTGTTGTTTCTCTTTTGGATCAACAAACTCTCTCTTCTAACATTGAGTACAATAAGTGATTGAGTTTGATCATAAGGATCCATAATGTGTTGATAAACAACAACAATAATAATAAATAAGTTTTAGTTTCGTAACTTTGGGGTATTGCAAAAATATAAAAGATGCAGGATATTAAAAAAAATACATATATATAAATAAATATGACATTATTTATAAAAATTCGAGCTTAAAGGTTCTAGAATATTTATAAATGAAGACATCATTTCAGAAGATCAAATTAAATTAGAGAAGGAGGCTCAAAAGGTAAAAGAAGCTATAGAGCAAGGAAAATGGACTATAATTAGGAACCAAAAAGATATTATTAGGGATAGAGACAAAAAAACAACGATAAATAGCTATTCGAGACACTTTAGATCCTTTTCTAGAACTGTCATGATTTTCCATGGAGTAAAGGGCCTATTCTAAGTTGGATCTTGAGTGACATTGACATTATTCTCTTGGTTAAAACTTGGGAGCATGATGAATGTAAGGTCCCTAATATCGAAAGTTTTATTTTGTGGTCCGCATGGAACAAGAATTCCTCCCATAGAGGGATTGGAGGCATATCATGTTAAATAAAAATGAACATCTCTCCTAACATTCGATTTCAAAATAAAGATCCTCTCAATCAGTACACATAGATGGATATATATGATATTAAATCTACGAAGATTTATATAGAAATATGTCATTTCTCACCTATTAACTCTATTTTTTATAAAAAAACAATTTATATAAGAATTGTCTATACAAAAAAATAGAGCAAGATATCTACAATATGAAAAATTAAGGTAGTATCCTCATGATAGCATATTTTAATGCTAGAATTGCAACTAATCAAGCTATTATTTTAAGTAATGATTTCTACCCTAATCCTCTTTGTCTAGAAGAGGAGATTGTCTTAACTAACATTTATAAAAGAAACTCCCAAGAATTGATCGAGAAGAGTTAATCAAGCTCTGTAGTTCTTAGGATTTAATAATTTGCAATTAGGGATGATTTTAAGGATGGAAACTCATCTCAAAAATGTAGAAACCATGACAAGTCTTTGTAGTCCTTAATATGTAAAGTATAAAATGTTTTGCGATATTTTTGTAAAAATATTAAAATTTCTAAGGATTTTTTATATTTTCTATAAAATTTAAAATATTTTAAAGATAAAATAATTTTATTCTATAGAATTTGGGTGAAATAAGTTTAGAAAAAATGGAAATTGGTGAATCTTTTTGCGGAAAAAGCATGGAAAATTAGCCCATCTACCAAATTTATACCACAAAATCATGTATATTTGCAATGGTGAAAATTAGTGGCCAAATTATAACGAGATGACTTGTATCCATGGGATAGGTACTAGTGTTGTTGATTATGTAATATTGGATATCCCCATATACAACCAAATAGTAAACTTTGATCTTTTATATAACCATGAACCTAACTCTCACCATATACCTCTAGACCTAACTCTTAACTTTTCCATGCACAAAATATCTATAGAGGAGCACTCTGATATCCAAAGGAACTTATTTTTTGACAAAAAAGTTCAATCTATTCTTAAAAATATTAAGCAATGCTTTAAAACTCATATCATATCAGAACAATATTGAAGATGACTATCAGAATTTCATAGCAAAACTTTCTACTTCAATTAATAATTTCTCTATTGAGGTGCTACATAAACAGAAAAATAGTACAAATAAACATTTGTGTGATAATGAATATAAAATTGATAGAATATAAACTAGGGATTATTCCAATGCATCTTTAACATATGATAAGAAAAATAGATACAAAACCTTAATAAAAGGGGCCGGGGGGGAAGGCTATATACATAGAAAGAAAGAGAATATTTTGCACCTATTTAAGATAGATCCTAATAAATTCTTGAAGAAAATACTAACTTGTCAAACTTAAGAAAATAATAATATTCCCCTGAAGGACTGGAATTTATACCTTAAAAATCTTTATGAATCCCCTAATGTCATGGACAACAAGTCCAACATATCTACTAATGATGAAGTGTTTTCTATAGAAGACATTAAGTTTGGGGTTAAACCACTATCAAGAGGAAAAGATAACAACATCGAAGGTTACCAATTTGAAATATTAAAAATTGGAGGACCTATCCTTATCCCTCACATTCATAGGCTCTTCAATTTAGCTATCCATCAAGGCTTCCGAAAACCTTGGACTCAAAGACTCATTGTACCTATTTTTAAAAGTGGGGATAAAACCAATCCCTCTAATTGTAGTACCGTTATGACTAGCCCCATTTTAGCTAAGCTATATCCAAGTATTTTTGAAAGAAGATCCACACATGGCTAGAAAATGATGGAAAATGAACTATAGACCATGCTGGATTTAGAGGATACCATTCCACTATGGAGCACCTTGTTACATTTAATATCATTGCAGAGGAGTGTTGTGATGATAAAATTAATTTCCTTTGTTGTTTTCTTGATTTTAGAAAATATTTTGAAACTATTCCAAGGACTAACCTATAGCATAGGTTAGAAAATATTAAAGTCCCTTTCGAGTTAAGAGTTGTTGTATTAAGGATATATGAGAAAGTTGTTTCCAGGTTTAGGAACAGTGAGGGTTGGTTGGAATAAATTTACTATAATATAGGAGTCAGGAAAGGTTTTCCCCTATCCCCTACTCTTTTCGACATCTATATTAATAATGTAGAAGATTGTTTGGAGGATGTAGGTTGTGTTGGCCCGACTCTCTCTAGTATAGTCATCATTCTTATTATTTATGATGATGATATTGTTCTTATGGTCAAGAGTCCATGTCACCTAGGTAAGCAACTAATAACCCTCAAGGACTTCTGCTATAATACATGAATCATTGTGAACACTGAAAAACAAATTTTATGATAATCAAATCCAAAAGGATCACCTATGATGCTTTTTTTATGACAACAATATCTTGGAGGAAATTCCTTCATACAAGTATCTTGGAATCAATATCCACCACAAGCTCAATTGGAACTATAACATTGAAAAATGGATAAATGGAGGGTGGAAAGCTTATTATGGGGTCAAAAACAATTGTAGATCAACAAACCTCTGGCTTTGGGAAACAAAATTCCTCTTTCACACTCTCGTCACTCCAATTATTTTATATGGATGTGAAGTTTGGGGTTTCAGTATATCTAAAGAATCCTAGAGAAATATAGAATAGATCCAAAATAGTTTTATAAATTATAATCTCAAAATACAGAAATACACCGTATCCTATCCTCCTCATAGAAGCAAGACTTTCACCCATTGAGAGCATTTCTATGATCATATATCTAACATACAAGAATAAGATAAAAAACATGTATGCCAAGAGGATCCCGAAAATTGCTTCAAACTCTAACTAAAACAACCAGTAGCTCAAGTGGGAAATCTTAGATAAATCATTGGGGAGTACAAGAAGAAGTCATCATTCAAAATATGTATAATATTACAAATATTATCATTTCAAAATTTAAGGAGAATATTTTGTGTGATAAAGAATTAGTGGATAAAATGAAATTAAGATACTATAAGAAGGTGGTCAACCCTAATTTAGAATATAAAAATTACCTCTGAATTTTGAAATATGCAAAGAAGAAAATCAACATTGCTAAAGTAACAACAAACTCTCACAAGCTACATAGTGAAATTGAGCATTGTATAACTCCAAAAACACCACGGGATTAGAGCATGTGTTATCTTTGTGACACTAAGCAGGTAGAAGATGAAAAACAGTTCCTCTTGGATTTCCCTGCCTATACCCATATTATATCCAAATTTAAAAATACCTTCTCTCAATGATTTTCAGCATAAAAATACAATTTTAAAGAATTTGAAGAAATGTCTTACCTTCTTAAGGTCTAATAAACAAATTGGATTTAATGGACATTAATCATCATCATCATTATCATCATCTTCATCATCAACCAATTAAAGACAATATATATATATAGATCATGGATCATATATATTGAAACATAAAAAAATGTTACAATAATTAGATGGAAAGTCTAGAACATTGTTAAAAAACATGCAAAAATTTATTAGGTTCTTTTTTTATGTTGTTTAACCAATTAAAATGCATAAATATATTTAGTAGGAATCATATATATATATATATATATATATATATATATATATATATATATATATATATATATATATATATAANAGAAAGTGAGGGTATATAAACTCATCATATAAATACATTGATTAAAACTCATCATATCATTTATAAAAACAGCACCATATAAACACACTATATATATGTTGTGTTTATATTTTTGTAATTTTCCATTCTAAAAAAAAAAAATATATATATATATATATATATATATATATATATATATATTCCAGAATCGACAACTACAAAATTAATTTAAGATGGTACAAACTCTGATCATAACGCACCCTCTCCCCACACACATATATACGAACTCTGATCATGATGCCCCTAGACTCCTCTAAATGACATTCAAGCCAATGATTACTACATGGATCTACCAACTTCCTTTGGAGTAATGGAAGTCTAATGCACTTCCTTGATGTAGTAGATCTCACATTTTGATTTTGTGTAGTGAGTCTCACTTTGTTTGAAGAAACCTCTGTAATTAAAAAACCAAAAAATAAAAATTAGTGTCTTGGAATTATGAATTTGATGTAGTAGATCGCATATTTTGATTTTGTGTAGTGAGTCTCACTTTGTTTGAAGAAAGCTGTTTTGTAATTAAAAAACCAAAAATTAAAAATTAGTGTCTTGAAATTATGAATTCTTTTTATTGAATTCAATGAAAATTTTTATTTTAAAAAATATACTTTCTCCACTTGTATAGCATGGGTTTTAATTACACCAAATCAAGGTGATAAAATAAAGCTAAAAGTGAATGTATCCTTTGAACCTCTAAAGTTTATGCTCATAATCTGTTTTAATTAAAATAGACACTTTCAAAATGACTTCATCGATGTTTATACCCACTGTTAAGGGGTTTTTTCAACTTATGGCATTTTCATCAAGACAAGCAGACAACACAAGATTTGAGTTCGAATTTGAGCAAATATGTCGGTAAGATGTAAGAATTTATTGATAAAAAAACAAAGAGGACAATCTGTTTTCATGAATGACAATGTTATTGACCTAAGTGGTAGCTACGACACAAATTCAAATATCACAAATGAATGTAATGGATGTGATCAGTGTCCATCGTCATGTCCTAATGCGTCCTTATGAGTCCCGAAGATGCATAGTCCTCTAGAATGGTGCATGAGTGGATGCATAGACATCGAGCTGTAAGTAAAATCATGTAAGATACAAATAAAATCTTAAATATTGAAAGAATAATTCGTACTTTTGAATTATGAATAATTTCTAAGATATAATTGTAAAAATGTAATGAAGTAGACTGATCTTAATGTGTATTTATGAGTAAAAGACCTGAGAGATATCAGGATCATGGATTGAGTTGAGAAATTTAGGGAGATATTGGGAATATGGTAATGAATATGATGTGATCTAATTGTTAATAGTTATGGTCACCTATAATTATATAAAGAAATCATTTATACAACAAAATTTACACACAAGAATGTTATGATATAATATAGATTTCCCCTTAAGGTTTCTTGAATATAATTACCTTAAATATAATTTATGGTGTCCCTTACTCCAATATATGAATGTTATGATATAATATAGATTTCCCCTTAAGGTTTCTTGAATATAATTTATGGTGTCCCTTACTCCAATACATGTTTGTATGTATTTTTTTTTTGGATATTAAAGATAAAATTTGATATGAGAGTGGAAGAATCCGTTCTAGCCGAGGAATACCAGGAATATGTGGAGAGAAAAAAATATTATTTAATAATAACTATAGTTTCTCTTTGTTAGTGTGAGCCACGGTTTGTCCATGGAAATACTCTATTTGTCTATAGTTTTATGGAACCCATATTGAGAAGAAGCAGGTGATAGTTCTAGTGTGGGAGGCGTTGAGTTCATCAATCTTCCATTGGAGAGAAGGCCCACAAATGAATGCAGTTTATGCATGGAGAACAGTGCTATGGCTATCCTGTAACTACGCGATTTGGTCTGTTTGTGTTAGCCACAAATGAAAGCAAACTACAGATATCAATGAATGGACTTATATATTTTATGCACATTTAACGTTGATCGATATGAAAAAAATCCAGCTAATTGGAAAGAATATGTGTTAGCCTCCAAGCTCACGTTGTGAAGTTCTAGATGCATAGTGGTGCCATGGAGACCAGTGCTAAGCAGCCATAAGGGAACGAGAATGAAAAGGATGACACAAGGCACGTGCGGGCCAAGGAGATGTAGAGGCTAAGGAGAGTGCCACTATGCTCAAAGGGAACTTACAGGTCGAGGGAACCAGCAATATCTTGCAGGGAAGAAGATATTTTTTTTAAGGGTAGACAATTTATAATTGCTAACGGCTAATTCTTATGCAAGTCACCCGGTTTCTATTTATCTCTCGATGTGTAGCTTGGAGATTAGCGCTAGAAACTAATGTGGTGACTTAGACCCAACATTTCGAACTAAAATTGGTGACAGATGTTAATGAGGCAGTTGACTTCTCTTTGGATCATTCATATCCAACAAAGCACCATTTGATTACCCAGGATTCAGTTTCACATGTGCTGCATTTGTAATGATATTTGAATTCATCCAACCTTGTCTGATGATGCCTTCTCCTACAATAGACTCTGAAGGTAACGACTATGTGTAAGTGTTTTCCATCGAAGTTGAGCAAACAACATTGAATGTCGCATGTTTACCTACTATTGGCTGAGTTTTTTAAATAAATGATTGCCATTGATGTGAGAGTCATGTCAAGAAAGAATTTTTAAAGTTACAAACATATCTACCAACAAACGTCCTCGAGTGTGGTAGATGGAAAATTTTGTTATTAGAAAGTCAAAGAAAATTCTGTTAAGTGTTGGGAACTCATCTACCATTGGAAACAACGAGGAAAGGGCTTTACTCTAGACATGGTAAGCTTTCCTAGTGCACATTAAAAAAAAATAAAAATTGAAATGGTATTTTGTTAAGGGTTGGATATTAAGATAAATTGATTGTCAAGTTAAGGAAGAGAGTAAGAATATAAGTAAGGAGTCATACAAATGCAACTACAATGAAGTATTTATTGATGTAAAAATTCAATGACAAATCACAATTGAGAGTCTAAAACCAAATCTATTACAATGAAGTATTTATTGATGTAAAAATTCAATGACAAATCACAATTGAGAGTCCAAAACCAAATCTATTAAGTATTGGAAATAATGTTTACATTAGTAATTAGTTGGAGTTTGTTTAAGTTTGTTGAGAGATTCTCTGAACAAATGTATCCAACAAATGTTTAGAATAAGTTGGATTTGAAAACATATCCTTAAATGTATTTATATTATGCATATTTCTTAAATGTATTTATATTATGCATATTTGTAATGAAAAACAAGTTTTGGTGTGCAATTGATTTTTCAATTTGGTATGAGAGCACCTGTTATCTCCCTCATGGGAGGGCTCAATAATATGTGAGTTGTTTCGTGTTTCCGTAGATATGTTTTATTCTTATTTTTTATTTTTCCAGATATGTTTTATTCTTATTTTTTATTTTTCCTATGAGATGATTTCTGTGTGCCTGTGTGAATGATTGTGTTCACTGCCTAAAAGGAGCCACATGAGGTGTTGTATGACTAGAAGTGGTCTAATGTACTGGGCGTATTCGATAGTGGCACCCATGAAAGGATAAGATGCTACAGAGTTGAAAGTTGAGAAGTATGAAAACAACATAAACTCAACCAGAGAACGAGCTGTCGTCAAGGTGAAACGATATGTCACTACAAGATTTTCGATCTGCAAATTGATCTGTGAAATAGACGTGCCTAATTTCCACCACTGCGTGTAAGAAGAATCATCGTTGAGTTTTATCATCAAAGCTATTAAAAATCTATCACGTTCGGGCGTCGTTGTAGAGACCCTGATCACAGCAGAATAGTCCTTCTCCATTCCGCAGATCAACGTAATATTTTTTCGTTGTATACATTTGGAGTTGGGCGATTTAATTTGAATCGTTGATAAGGAGACCTTGCGTATTGTATGCTTCAGCGCTGGAATTTGTTACCAGGACATGCCAAGAGAAGGTTGCCTCCAGTCTTTGTCCGAGTAAAGAAGTTGTGTAAGATGCCACAATGCTACTACTTCAACGCCAGTCTTCTGTTTTATTTATAAGTTTGCATTGAACTTATGACATCACAGATCTTGGGTTTGGTCTTGAGACTCGATTCGTTGTTTCTACTTGCAGACCTGAGTGTATTGTAGATTTATTGTGTGGTGTGATGTGTTTTAAAGTATGTATCAGCAATATATTTGGTTTTGTAAAATTATAGTATGAAGAACCAATTATTGAATTATTGAATAGACTAACATGATTTAAATGAGCACGTTCTTTGGTGTTGAGAGAACATATCCCTGATTTGATTATTTTTACAATCTATCATATGTTGATGGGTCTTGTTGTCCATGGGTTTTTCAAGAGCAACAATTACAATTACAATTACAATTACAATTATTTTTTGTGAGATTCTTGTGTATTGGAGAGGTTAAGTTGTATGATCAAATTTTGAACACATTCAATATCCAGACCACCTTTCTAGCAATTGATGGATAGCTGAAAGATAAATATCTGACAGATGGTGGTAGGTCCATAGAGTGGTTTATTACTTAACAATTTTTATCACGGAAGCCCTAACGAGCCAAGTTTGTCAATATTGTTGATCTTGCAAGTTTGTTAATGAGGTTCATAAGCGTTTATGCTTTAAATGAATGAAATGGGAAACTAGAGAGTGTGGAGAAGAGAAGAGCAAACACAGAGAAGTTCAGAGTGAGTGTAAGTGTTGAGGAATACCACTCAGACTATGTGACTTATATAAATGCAGTTTGTATCATAAATTTTGGCGTTGTATAATTGTGATCAATGTTGTAATGAGTGTAATGTAAGCATTAAGGGAAGGTATTGGAAATAATGCTTACATTAGTAATTAGTTGGAGTTTGTTTAAGTTTGTTGAGAAATTCTCTCAACAAATGTATCTAGATTTACAATAAGTTTCATTTGACAAATCCATAAATGTATTTATATTTTCTATATTCATAACAAGTTTTGCTATGCAATTCATTTTTCAATTTTCAGTAATAAATTATGTAGTCAAAATGATGTGAAGAGTCATGTAAGTGATTAATTCAAGGAGTCATTAAAAAAAGTTAAGTCAAATCTACAAAAAATTTATTCAAAGTTAAGTCAGTAATAAATTATGTATTCAAAATGATGTGAAGAGTCATGCAAGTGATTAATTCAAGGAGTCATTAAAAAAAGTTAAGTCAAATCTACAAAAAATTTATTCAAAGTTTTGTAAAGACAAATTCGAGAGTGCATTGGAGTCAGACTCATGATTTTTTATTTTTTTGTCATTCAAAGTGTCACTAAGTTTGAGTATATGTTGGAACTAATCATTAGGAATTATTTTATGAAGATAGAAAGATTGTTATGATAAAAAAGGGTGTATTATCAATGTTAGTTTACATTTCAACAAATTATGTCAATTTAGCTTGAGAGTCTCGAGTCAAAGTAAAGAAAAGTTAAAGTCAATGAAAATTCATAAACAATCATGACATTAGTTCATCAATTATGTTTGTCAATATAATTTTATAATTTTATAGACGTTTTGTTGGAATTTGATCAACTCCAACAAGAAACATATTTTTTAAAAACATGTAATTGTAAATGAATAAATAATATTTCAAGTGTTTTGTTGGATGGAGACGTCACTCCTACAAGAACAATTTTATGAAGGTATCGAGAATAATTACACAAGAAGTAGATGAAGAAAATGTTGAATCCATAATAACAAAAGATGACGGTAAAATAATACTAATAAAGATAATGACTCCATGATGGAAGAAAATGATGACTTCATGAGTAGAGAAAGTAGGAGAATTACCCATGACTACAACAACAAAAAAAGAAGATAACGAATGAAAAAAAAACAAAGCAATGTAAATAAGTAGTACCATGTGTTAAATAATTTGAGATACATAAATAATAAGATTCCAAAGAAGTTTGAAGATCCTATTTGATGTTAAGTATTAAAACCAACAAATTTAAACCTTAACCATAGATCAAGGAAGCTGGGATTGCAACATGCATGAGGTTAATGAAGATATTTTTTTTTTTTATAACTAGGGGAATCGGTAACAACGAATTGCCTTATAACTTCTAGGGAGAAATAGCACTGCAGACAAGCACGTCCTCTAGATAAATTGAAGTGAGAATCGACCTTGAAACCTCTTTTTACATATTTCCTTCCATTTACACAACACACCTGTCGTCAATAAAGAAAAATATTAACCATGTAAAAAATAAAAATTTAAAATGACACCAAATTTAAATCAAATTTTGTCTAGTCCTCACCATGAAAATGTAACCGAATGCTAAGAAATTAAACTTAATAAAATGGGCAAAAAGGAAAATGTGGAAATGTGTCTCATGCACAACTAAAAACCCACGGATCTCCACGTGATAAGGAGACAATGCTCCACTGCGCTCCACCTCGTAAAGCATTCTTTAATTGAAATTATAAAGCAGGCCAAAGGTGGCATCTAACCACACAACCAAGAGGTGTGATCTGTATATAGTTGGTTCACATCCCATATGATACATGTGATCCGTGGCAATGAAGTTGAGGTAATGCATGAGGTAGTGTTTGCTAATCACTCAAACATGATAATAAAAAGTTTATATATATAGTAATTTTTATTAATCATTTAAATTGATAATTAAATGAAGAGAAAATGATGAAATATAAAAAAATTAGATACATTTATAAATACAAAGAAGTTATGAACATTAAATCTTATTCATTAATTTAAAAAGATGAAAAAAATAT
The DNA here is from genome assembly GCA_009831015.1 of Picea engelmannii. Lineage (NCBI taxonomy): Eukaryota > Viridiplantae > Streptophyta > Pinopsida > Pinales > Pinaceae > Picea > Picea engelmannii. The sequence goes on along the minus strand of ML789510.1, from coordinate 433,290 downwards.
ATATTTAATTGCTTAACATAAAATTAAAATTTATAATTAAAAATTGATTAAAACACATTTAACTAACTAAAATTATTTGATACTAATAGGAAAAAACTTCTCTACTCTGCTTATTGGATTTTTAATAAGATGATATAAACTTTAAATGGTGAGACCCTCAATATAGTTCTCACATCAGATTTGATTTACACGTTTAATAAATTTCATATTAAAATAAATCTAAATTAATTATTTTACAATTATCACATAAATTTACCAAACCGGATGTTGAGACGATGGAATAACTTAATAGTTCCAATATCGAAAATTATATTTTACTAACATAAACATGATTTAGTTCAAGCATTACGAAATAACTAACACTGTATTCGTTCACATATGGAAGTGCTTAAATAAAATGTGTTAAATACAAGCATGAAGGATGTACTCGTTTACATATGGAAGTGTTTAAACTAGCACAGCTATATAATTGTGGCTGATCAACGTCTAAAGGTTAATACAATGAAAAGAATCATTAAAAGAATATATTAAATTTTATTATTGATTAACAAATAAATTGTTGAGCTTCATTTAAATGGTGTTAATATTTTAATTTCTGTTAATCACTTAGGTGGCAATCAGTTAGCTATCAAAGTAATTTTTAAATATGATTAGGTAAATGTAAAAAAGTAAACACATAAAAGGATGTCTTTATAATAGCTAGGAAGTTAATGATTGAAATCACAGTCATTTATTTTGTTTGACTACTAAGAATATTCCAGCCATATTTAGTCCTGTTCATAGAAAACTTATTAAGCACTAAACCCCTATTAAATCTGCCCATTATCAATAGGTATATGCCTTTCAGCGTAATAAAATGTGTTAAATACAAGCACTAAGGATAAGTTAATGATAAGTTGTAAGAAGGACAATCTTAACGAAAAAAAAGTAATGGATTCTTAAAATGTGGAGAACCAACCATGCAGGAGAAGCTTCGCAAGTATATCTGCGTATTTGTTCCTTTGTACGCTCTTGGGATATCATATGGTTTATGAATTTAAGGAACTGTCATCAGAGAAAGGATAATCTTAACAAAAAGGGTAATGGATTCCCTTGTATGCCATAAAAATGTGGAGAAGCAACCGTGAAGGGGGAAGCTTCGCAAGTATATCTGCGTATTTTTTCATCTGTGCCCTCTTAATCTAGCTGGGATATAATATGGTTTATACCACGCCCGACAATTCAATCCCATGACATCTTTCAGTATATTCCTTCAACCTATTCTATTTAGGCTACCTTCTGGCCCAAATGTAATGGAGTAAAGAGAAGCAGCAGTATCGCTTTACTCAAGCGAAAAGTACTTAGTTTTAGTTTTGATTTGTGCAGGGAAGTTACAGGCAGCTTTCCTTTGGCGGGAGGGAGGACGATTGTACGATCCATGGTTAATGTCTACCCATTAATAGTGTTTCCTGACGAAGTTATACAGATGTGTATGTTTGTTTATAATACAGATAGCTGCGCATTTTAAATTTTTGCTATTACATAAAGTAGTGAATTGGTCCGGTGGCCAGCTTTGCCCTTTAATTAGTTTGCCATTCCTCCCTGCCAAAGGAGAACTGCCCTGCGACTGCACTGTACAATGCCATGCAATCTGCTATAACTATCAGCACTGGATGTAAAAGGAAGGACTCATATTCTCGCTCGCAAATCAATATTAGTAAGTTGTTCCATTCGTAAGCTAATAACAATGTTTGAGACTGCACTAATCCGATTTATATATATTCGAATAAGGAGATTCGATGATTTATCAGATAGATTTGCAACTTCATGATGTGCTCATTAAAGCCTCTTTGACGATGACTGCATATATGCTGCATTGTTCAACATGATCAGTTGATACAATCTGAATTCATACTTTTTTTAGAAGCCATGGAATCTCCTCCCAAAGATTTGCAAGCCATGACAGCAGCAGATATAATATAATATAATAGGATATAATTATAATATAATATAAAATTTCAACATCAGCAGATATAATATAATAGATTAGGATATGACAGAGTAAGCATTGCATAACAGTATTTACGGAGATATGACAGAGTAGGCATTGCATAACAGTATTAATGTAAGAAGAATGGCCCATATTGGTTTATATTTACAACTTTCCCGCTTTTCCTTCATGTTCATTCCAATATGAATTTGAATATCGAACGGATTTGAACTTGTTTGCATCTCGGAAACCTTATATATGTTAGTAATTTAAGTAGGCCATCCCTGGAATTCATCCAACATGTAGCGTCTTTGTAGACTTTTCATGAACAGAAGTGGAGATCGAAGCCACTGGACGAGAAATTCCGATCGGAAGCGCGTCAGGACTGAAGACCTAGCTTTCAAGTGCTATTCAACAGAAGCCATTTCTACTGAGCTAGAGATTCTAGAATGTTATGATATTTGATACGGTCACGTTATTAAATTCGGTTATTCCATATGACAGTATAACTGTCTATTGGAATGATGATTTTCTACATGTAAATTGTATATAACTGACTATCAGAATGATAACTTTTTAAATGTAAATTGTATCTTATTTGCTTATTTGAAACGTTGTAGACTTAGTTTCAAAGCATTTTGAAGCTTTTTTCTCATGGAACATATTAGTGCAAGGCGCTCAATACCATAATAATAAATATTACATAAGCATACAATTATTAAATAACAATAACAAATAACAATTATGAAAGAAAAAACTTACAATCTAAAGCAGATTCAATGTATTATTCACAAACTAAATGGGCAAAATGCATCACACATTTTATGTCTTCTCAACAAGAGTGAACACTGACGCTCAATAAATTGTCATAACAAAATCCATAAACTATTTATGGTTTTTCAATATTGCTTAGCTATCATTTCCTTTTAGTGATATATACATTTATTATCTACTACTTACTTCTCAATTGTTATTCTTTATTACTTGTTATAGCTCTACATTTAATCCCTAACATAGCTCTACATTCATTCCCTTCCACTTTTCTACATTTATTCCCTCTTATAGCTATGCCTTTATTCCCTTCTCCAATATAGGAGTGCAAGGTATATGACAAACTTGTTCCAACATTATCCCACTTGTCATATACCTTGCAATGGTATAAAGGATAATTCCTCAAGCTGTGAGCTAATTGCTAGGGGACATAAGGACTATAGACTCAAAACAACACTTTCCCCAAGTGTCGAATTTCTATAATATCATGTTTCAGGATCCTCTACCATGTTCATAAAGAAATGTTATTGGATATCTATATGCTTTGCTTTCACATAAATGGTTTGGTCCTTAGGGAGACAAATGATGTTGTTAAAATGACATTGAATTGTAATTTCTTTTTAACTTAACCCTACTTTCAAACACAATTTCTTAATCCAAATGGCCTCCTTATAGGTATGAGTCGTTGGAATATACTTTGCCTCTATATTGGAAAACAAGACTACAACTTGTCACTTTCTTAAGCAACTTACTACTCCAAAAAATAATCAATACACATGTATGCTCATATATCTCCTTTTATCTACATACCCTACTCAATTAGAATCCACATAACTCTATATATCCACTAAAAATGGGTCCCTTCAGACATCCCTATAACAATGAATAGAGTATTAAGAAGTAACCTGCAAAAATATGAAGACCATGTTCACTACAACCCAATGTTCCCATTGCAAATAGTCATGAATCAACTCAAGACTCCTACTACTTGGGCAATGTTTAGTCTAGTACAAACAATAACATACATTGAAATACCAACTGCACTATCATAAGGAATAAAAGTCATATCCCCCATCTTTATGGATGCTATAGGACACTGCTCAATTGAAGAGTTAGTTCCCATAGAAATTGTAACACTCCATGCCCTACAATTTTTCATGTGAAAATGTCGTAGCATTTAGTTTACATACTTACTCTCACTCAACCAAAGCTTATGTTTTATCTATCTCTCCTAATCTCCATTCCTAAGATATATTTTGCATCCTTCAAGTCCATCAAGTCAAATTGTGCTAAAATATGAGACTTCAAATCAACAATCACATCATTTCAATTACAAAACAATAACACATCATCTACATATAGAATGATAAAAATGAAATTTCCACAATCATGTTTATAATACAGATAGTGATCCAATTTGGGTCATAGAAATCCCAATACCATAAAAAATAATTGAAGCGGTACTACCACATTTTAGGAGACTATTTGAGACCATATCAAGAATTTTTTAATTTGTAAACCATAGGAAATTGAATTATCTTTCTGAATAATCAACTTTTGTTCATAGAAATTGTGAATACCTATGTGAAATTTGATTTTTTTCTAAAAGTGGTATGTTATTTTTCTAGTGATGTGTATTTTTTGGAAATTTATAATATTATATATATATATATATATATATATATATATATATATATATATGAAATTCAATATTCAAAAGGATTTTTTTATATATATCATAGATATTGGTCTCCTTTAGTGAGAAATATAACACATTTTAGAAATGGTTAAGCTGAAAAAAGTTGCATAAATAAGAGAGGTATGTATTTTAGTATTTTAGTATTTTGATATAAATAAGAGAGGTATGTATGTTGCAGAAATCTCTCTCTACCCATCATCTTTGTCTTTCTCTCTCCCCCTATCATAGTCTCACACACACTTTCTCTCCCGATCCCTTCCACTATATGTCTTGTATCTCTCTCTATTCCCCTCTTTGTCTTCCTCTCTCTCCCTCTCACATTCTCACACACTCTCTCTCTACTATCCTTCTATGCTTTCCTCTCTCTCCCTCCAACACACTCACACACGATATTTCTATCCAGCCTCTATTCGTTCCTCTCTCTCCCTCCAACACTCAGACACACTCTCTCTCTATGTTTCTCCTCATTTTCTTCTTCTCTCTCCCTCTCACACTCTCACACACAAGAAAGTTTAGTACATTGCACAGAAAGGCATGGTAAGCCAAGACATGTACTTGACCTAGACATGGAAAGGAATTTCAAGAACTAGACCTATACCTATACTTAGGCCATGACCTAGACCTGGACATAGACCTTGTCTCGCCATGCCTCACACTCTTTCACCCACTACGTCTCTATCTCCCACATATTCTACTCTCTCCCTCTCTCTCCCCCC
>ML789510.1:396628-425835 GCA_009831015.1 Picea engelmannii | reverse complement strand
CTCTCTCCTACACATAACCCTCTTTCCATCTCATTTTGTATCCATTTCCCTCTTTATCCCCCACTTTTCCCCATTTCTCTCTTTCTCTCTTTACCTCTTTAACCCCTTCCCCTCACTCTCTCTCTACCCCCCCTTCTTTCTCTCCCTCTCGCACACTGTCACACTCTTAAATGATCCTTTTCTACCTCGTTTCTCTCTTTACCTCTTGCATATAACCCTCCTCTTTCTCAATGTATCCCCCTCCCTCTCTCTCCCTCGCTCTCCCTCCATTACTCTATTTTACTCTATCTAAACTCCCTTCCCTATCCCTGCCCCACCTTCCTCTCATTCTCTCTCACTTTGCCCCCTTCTTCGTGTCCCGCTCCCTCACTCTCACATAATATATTTTTCCTCCTCTCCCCCTATCACATTGTCTTTTTTCCTCTCTCTCCACCCCCCCTCTCTGTCTTCCTCTCTCCCCCTATGACACTCTCTTTCTCACTCTCTCTCTCCACCCCCCTCTCTATTTTCCTCTCTCTGAGTCTCACACTATCATACACTCTCTCTCTAACCCCCCTTTATGTATCCCTCTATGTCCCTCTAATACGCTCACACACTATAGAAATTTTGGTACATCTCAAGGCAAGAAATATCCTTGACCTAGACATGTCAAGACCTAGACCTATACCTAGATATAGAAAGACCTAGACATGGCAATACCTAGACCATGACCTCCACCTACATGATTACCATGACATAGACCATGACCTACACCTATACCATGACCATGAACATGACCATGAACTAGACCCCCCTATCACAATCTAATCCCGGGAATAACCTATACTTGACCCTTAACCCCATCCAAACTTGATTCCTAAGTGCACTATTATTATACCTATTATTAAATACTCCAAAATCCTTCCACCCATATCTTGGTGCTATAACCATGACTCTATGCTTCAAAACACTTTCAATCCTAGTCCCTTAGGTCATAGTTGTCTGCAAACCCCTATACATCATTATTCATAAATATTTTTGGTCTACAATAAATTTTATATATGTTTCATTAAGAGCGCACACATGTTCTTGTGAATTGAAAACTTTGAGGTTGGGCACTCATCCCTACCCAATAGGAACATGTTTGTGTTTCTAGAATGCACATGCACTTTAGTGCCTATGCGTTATAGGAACATGCATGCATTCATTCTGGGAATTTTTATGTGCCAATCACACTCCTCAAACTCATCTATCTTAAAAATGCAAATGATCCCGACAACTATAGGCAAAAATAGAAATAAAAGACATGTTTTAGCTCTTTTTGTGTTCTTGTTTAATTCATAGACAATTTTGTGCTATTGCACAACAATTGTGGGAAGAATTGGAAGACAAATTTGTCCAATTGGAATTGGAATTGTTAGTTGTGTCTTCTTGTATAATACTAAGACAATTTTTTCTGATTGGAATTGTTAGTTGTGTCTTCTTGTGTCTAATAAAGACAAATTTGTTCAATTGGAATTGGAATTGTTAGTTCTGTCTTCTTGTGTAATACCAAGACAATTTTTTCCAATTGGAATTGGAATTGTTAGTTGTGTCTTCTTGTGTAATACTAAGAAAAATATGTTGTGGTATGCTTGGAATCAAATTTCTCCCTTTAAACATGGGGAACCTATGGAATCGAGTTAGAAATTCCTCAAGGAAATAAATATATGTTGAGGTCATTTCCTGCTTCCTAAATTTTCCTCCCCTTTTCTAGTTTCCCAAATTCTTCTCTCCCTTTATTTTCCCTCTTCTATAATTACCCGTATTTTTTTCCCTTTTCCTTTTTTCCCTCCCACTATCCCTTTCTAGTTCTACACTTAGTCGCCTTTCAGAACATGAGTTATCGGGTTGGCGTACTTACGGTTTCTCATCTCCATATGTAACTTCACATCGGGAGTCCAACTGACCACCTTGTTTTTCCATACTTATCCGATTTTATGATCACAGGTTCGCGGGTTGGCGGGATTGAAATCTCGTTCTCCCATGTTCCGTGATATGCACATTGTACCAAAAAGTTCCACGACCTACATTTTTATGCTCAGACTCCCTCAAATTCCAAGTCTCATTCCTCCCTCTATGAGTCCATACGAGTGCTCGTCCATTCTATACTTATCCAATTTCACACCTTATACCATCGCAGACTCTCGGGTTCTCAGGTTCACAAAAATCTCAAATCATATTTTTCTCTCGTCCGTCCCCGCCACCCTTGCACCCCTCCAAATGGACATTTACTATGATTTTAATGCCAATAAATTGCCATACTTGTTCGAAAGGATTGTCATTAACAAGTGAAAGGCTCAAGGAGATCTCTTATTAAAAGGAATTAAAGAAATATTTACAGAGGATTATATTACCCCCCTCCAACATTCATTTTAAACATAATCTGCAGCAAAGGAACTGTTATCACTGAAATTTCATCTGCAACATTGCACGCAGATGGTTACATAAATACAACAATGCCAAGATCAATTAGTTCACCTGCAACACTAAAATGAATTTCAAAAGGTAAAAACTATACAATTGGGAAAAATTAACATGCACAAACTCACTAAATGAAGCACGCACACAGTGCATGCGACAACAAAGCCCATAGAGTGCACAATGTGCCAAATGCCTAAATGTGTAAGAGAAACGCCTGCACTCATGGTTCTTGTCATCCCCCCAACCACTTATGGACCAGATCCCAGCTTGATTTGACCCTCATATCTGAGAGAAATCTGAATGGGGGGATGGTCAATGACCAAAGGGTGCCCTAAAGGGCCCCTTGTTCACACTAAGAACTAGTTGAATTTTTCCTTGAAGAAATGAAACAAATAAAAGCCATGGGTGCACTAAGAAACCAATATATTCATAGTATTTTTATGTTGCCTCAATTATCCCTTGAGAATCCTCTTTTCTCCTTGGAGTGTTCAAGCACCATTGCAATAGGTCATTCCACTCAACTCTTGAGGGAATAGGCATTTATTTTCTTCATCATTTTCCATTTTTCTTCTATTGTAATAAGAGATCTCCATTAGGGAACTCAAGAGCCCTCCCAAGGAGGAAGAGGGGAATCATAAGTCCTCATTTTTCTCTATGGTGTTTTGACAACTAATATAGTCATCCATTGATGGCTTAATCTTGGTCATTGGTTGATTGTTTATGGTTCTAAGTTTCTTATGAATTGTAGTTTTTATTTCCTTAGTTGTTTTAGTTTGTTTATTTTTTTATTACATGTGTTTGGCTTGTTTAACCCACTCACAAAATTACGTCTTGTCTAGCATGCCCAACTAGCCATGCAAGTGCCATTGTTTTTCTCACCTAAGTGACGAAATGGGCACAAAAGATTGGTGATAATACTAGGGAGAAGGTATCAAATTCCATCCTATTTGGGCTTAGAGAGCACTTCATTTTAATCAATTTGTCTTGCAGGTACCAAAAACTACCCAGCCTTACCTATCAAGAGAAAAATTCTAAGTTGGAGGAGGAGAATTTCACTCAAAAATAATTCCCCCGACGTGTATCAGAAAGTGTGCAGATATTCCAGCACACAGACCCGCACTAGGCGCACTTTGCACCCCACATGCTTATTTTCTATGTGCACTGTGCGCCCACTACGCCTATGTCAGAATTGTAACCTACGCATATTTCCATATTTTCAAAATTGTAAGGGTTTTTGTGATGATTTGAGGGCCCCTGGCCTTCAAATTATTGCTTTCATGCAATTTGTAATGGCCATGCACTCCACTTAGAATCCTTTCCCATCTAAAAGATTAGCTAAACATAGGCACTTCAGGGGGGGGGGAAAGAACCAAATATTCTCCTATTTTTCTTTGGTTGCCACATGGATGGCTTGTTTTGTTTGTAAAATTTAAGTTGAGATTATTGATATCACATCTAAAAACACTTACATTGGGACAAGAAATTAACTTTGATCATTGAGTATGCTCTTATCTCGCATCATAGAGAGATCTTGAGAATCATAAAGGTGGTTAAAGGGACATTCCATCTCCCTTAACAAAAAAGCTTTAGGAGAGAACAAAGCCCCCATAGGGATCCTCTTAGTTTCTTTTGAAATCATCTTAAAATTTGTAAGGGCCCATGCATGCCCACATGTTGCAAACTTAGGATAGTTTCTTTAAATTTATTTCTTAGTTTACATCACTACGAAAGTTTAAATATTAAAGTAACAGACCCATACATGCCTACATGCTTGCAATCTATGATATTTTTTCAATCTTTCTTAGTGTAAACAATATTAGGGAGTTTAAAGGATTGGTAAGGACCCATACGTCCATATGCTAGTTCTTCAGGGATTTTAAAATTCCACAAGGTTGTACGAATGAAACTTAGTAAGCTAGGTAACAAAGATTTGTAAGGACCATAGGAAGTCCACATGTTGCAAATTCACACCTAACTTATTAAAATTTGGCACATTATTTCACTTTCTCACACAAAAAATCACTCCTCACCCACATAATTTCCATCTCAAATTGTAGAGGTTGAAGTAGGTTTAATCCAAAGGAACTCTGAAACGTCCCACTACTCCTTGAAAAAATTATCCACACCCACATAATTCAAATGATATTGGTTCACACCCCCAATTTATTAGCCCACCACAAATAATTTTTTTCTAAAAAATCACTAAGTTTTCCTCCACGGGAGGTGCCAAAAGAATTTTTTTAGTCTAGGTAGGATCTTGTGGGTAGGCATCCAAATAACCCCCTGTTATCTATGTTGGCATAGGGATAGACCCAGAGTTCAATGCTTCAACAACCCACCAACAAAACCCTAACTACTATCCCTTTCATCAACACCTGTGAAGAAGATGCAGTCTCACTCGAGGTAGAGGCACGGGGGGTTGCAGGACTCAATTTTCTACAACCTAGTTGGGACACAGATATGTTATCACGATACATAAAAGAGCACTTAGCTAATAACATTCATCGAGTTCTAATTCTTATTCACATCGCAGATTAACACTAATTACATATCAACGCAGTAGCAACCAATATTTAAGAACATCTAATCATTTAGCACATAGCATCACAGAAGATCTAACATTCATTCATATGTAAAGAACTAAGCATCAAGGAATCAATCTATAAGGCATCAATATTAAGCACATAAGCACATAAACACCATGAATAACACTGCATGAAGCACAATAAAAAATGATATACATGGTTCACCCCAATGTGGGGATATGTCCATCAACTCTTCTCTTCTTTATTAGTCTTGTTCAACCTCCTTACAGGAACCCAGCTACAGAGCCAACTCTGCACAAGAAAAGAGATCTACGTGCACCTCGCCAGATCCTCCTTCCCCGAGTTAGGTCACGACACAAAACACTCCACATTCTATGCACAAAATACTTACAAAACGATTTCACTTATCTCTACAAGACTTAATACATTCATGCACTAAGACAACTTTTCATGCACTAAGCCACACCTTCAACTGCCTTCTCTCTAAGTCCTATCTACTTATTTATACATTTAAGATTTTTTCCTAAACATGGGTGAAACCATGGGCCGACATCCCATACCGGTTACATAAACCCTAAAATCTTGAAAAGATCGCAAAATGGGTGAGATCCCACGATGTCTTCTTTGCCTAGGTGATCCCTCTTCGACCAGCTTGTCGAAGTCCCAAAAATGGTCAAGCACGACCAAGTTTCTCTCAAAACTTGGTCGAGGGAAAACATGCCCCCAACACTCACCCGTGACTCCTCTCGAGTCACTCTGATCTGGAAAACACTGCTTCGAAGGCCTTGAGCTTAGATCAAGCTGCCTTGACTTGTTGCTTTTCCAGAGCCTTCTGCTCGGCAAACTCCTGAATGACTTGCTCGGTGACAGGCCCTTCCAGGCGTTGTCCCACTGTCACGACCACTTGCTCCAACTATGATCCTCGTCCCTCAATCTCTTCAAAAAGTGTGTAGGCTTCATTTTGCATCGACTAGAGTCTCTGCATCACCTCCATTACTCTGATTTGGATGGTAGTGACCTTCTGCTGAACTTCATACTACTCCTGTGACCTCTTCATCTTCACTATTGCTATAAGTAGTTTCAACTGTGCTTGTATCGTCGATGCAATTTGTTTCACCTCCTAGAGATGTGCCTCCAATGTCCTCAGCTCCAGGTCTTTTGCAAGGCGCTCATAGGTCTGTGCACTTGGATTACTTAGTTTCTTAGATTCTGAGGCCAATGCCCCAATTCTTTCGAATGCACTCCTGGTAGTTTCTTTCGTCTGATCGTGCACTTCCTATGGAGTGCTCGGTACTTCTTGAAGTTCTATCTATGCTACTCTTGCTTGAAGCGATTAAATGGCCTTAGTGAGCTTCCCCACTGGGTTCTTGGTTGTATCTTCTTCCATCTGTGCCAAGCCCGACATAGAGCGAAGTAATCTAGTCATTGCCTCTCTGACCATAGTATGTTCCACTAGGATATGGTCTTTCTCTCTCTAGATTTTCTCTTTGTCCTCTTCGAACATCGCCTGGAGGTCATCTTTTTCTTACTACACAACCTAAAGTTTCTCTAAAGCCTCCTCCTTTTCTTTCTTCAAGGCCTCTGTGGCCTGTTCTTGTTCTTCTTGGACTCAACAAAGGCGAGCCTCTGCCGCATCTGTTATCCTTCACAATTGAGTGGGCTCATCGCCCAATTCTACACCTTATGATGATGACAGCACATTAGAAATTGTGCAGCTTGAATAGATAGCTTATTGAACCCCATTCATCTCCATCTCGATTCTATCATATATCATCTCCTGCTTTGCTTCATGTCGCTGCAAGATACGCTTCGAAGCATCTTCTACAACTGCAATGATGAGGTCAACATCATCGACTATGAGAACATTTTGTGAGTGAGGCTTATTGGCTCGGGATTTCTTCTGTGTTGAGGGTTTCTTCGGGGAAACCTTCCTTTTCTTTGATGTCTCTGCCTATGTTAGGGGATCCATGCATTATTACAAGCCGATCATAGATATATATCATAGGTGAGACAACTAGAGTTTTGGATCGCACAGAGACATAGACACAGTATGAAACTAATCTCAGGTTAACTTTATTTCCATTAAATTTATGTTATTTTACTTATTAACGAAACATGATAGTTTTAGATTGGCTTTGACCATCACTCTATCCTTGTTTCAAAACATATTTCATTTAAGTTCTTAGATTTATGATTAGAAAACAGAAAATACAAAAAATGTGATGTCTTTATCTATTTTTGAAAACAGTTACCAAACATTGATTTTGCAAGGTATCCACTAAAAACTTTCAATCTGTAATTACTCTGTGCATAATGGCATGTTCATATTTATATTTCTATTGAATTTATTTGTAAATAATTAGATTAGAGTTTATATATTATTATAGTTTTAACATTAGTTAGTTTATTTCTTTTCTTTGTTCTAGGACACTAGTTGGCTAACGGAGCCATTAAACCCGTCAGAATAGGTTACACCAAATGGCTTGGGTTATTTAGACAACTCCAGTCCAGATCTATTCTTCAAGTCGATGGCAGGTCAAAATTGTCTGTCAATAGGTGAAAAGGTTCTTCCTCGAGTTGGGGTGAGTTACCCGCTTCGGGAGTACTCAGCGTGTGTGGGTTGTCTTGTGAATGACTAGCCATGCATGTGTGCTATTATGAATCTGTAGGCTCTTTGAAATTCTATATAAAATATATATTCAACCATTCATTCTCAGGCCCTCCTTCTAGCACCAATTATGTTGATGGGTCTTAAATCCGTTGATTCAACAGTAGGAACCAAACCCACCATCGAGGCCCAATTAGACTCTGCAACTTTTAAAGATGGAATGGTTCTCCAGATCTTGCGATCCAGCCAAATTATCGATGGTCTTTGTGTTTTCTTGTGAAGGCTCTTCCTTCAGTTAGGACTAGTCTCTTTTGTATTTTCTCTTGGGTGGGACTGATATGAGAGATGAAAGCCAATATAAACCAAGTTGACAACATGCAGGATTAAGTTTTAACTATTGGGGAAGAGGCTGAGCTTGGGATAACCTGTTGCTCAAACATGCAGACAATGATTCTATACCATAGGCCTAGTACTAATACATCAACCATGTGAGCATCCAATTATTGTCTAAGAAACTAATTATCAGAAAAAAATCACATATGTAATAAGATAATGGAAAGTAAAATAATTCATCTACCATAACCATTCATCACATAATAACACAATGATTCATTTTCATCATTAAATCAAAGAACATCAAAACATTGCACCAGATAACTTGACAACAAAATTAATTGCTCTTACTCATTACTGCATCATTCATGGAACATGATAGAAAATAGTTCTTCTCCAAGTCCAATCACATGCATTTGATGAAAATATCTTGTCTTTGGTCCAGAAGGACTTCTCCTTTCATAGCAGCATCAAAATAATTCTTAACAACCAAAAAGAAAGATTTCTTACAACAACCATGGACCTTTCACTATTTGTCTCCACTTGATAAGGAGACAATCCTCCATTGTGCTCCACCTAGTAACACATGCTTTAATTGAAATTATAAAGAAGGCCAAAGGCGACATCTAACCACACAACCCAAAGGTGTAATTCTGTATATAAATGGTTCACATCTGATATGATACATGTGATCTGTGGCGATGAGGTTGAGGTAGTGCATGCTAATCACTCAAACATGGCAATAAAAGGTTGCATACATAGTAATCCTTCATAATCACCTAAATTGACAATCAAATGGAGATACAATGATTTTTTAATATGATAAAATAAATGTAAAAAAGTAGATGCATTCATAAATAAAATGAAGTTATAAACATTAAATCTCATTCATTGATTTAAAAAAATGAACAAAAGAATGTCAATATTTTTAATTGCTTAACATAAAATTGAAATTTATAATTAAAAGATTAATTGATTGGGAGATCCCTACAAAAAAAACAACCACATTTAACAAAAATTATTTGATACTAATTGAAAAAAACTATTAACAACAACATGCGACATCCATATTGTCTTTCAAGTTTCTCAAGTAGATCCATATAAGTGTTGGTTACTGAGACATTCACTTATATGTGGCTGGACAGTTCCAACTAGCCACCTGACCTTTTCATAGAAAATGTGCATTCTTTCCAATAAAAAACAATAAGCCCTCACATGGACTTGCTACCTCGTGGTTCTCGCTTGTTATCCGATCTATCGGGCATTAAAAGAGAGGGATCATATCTCTATACAATTGTGTGCAACTTTATAAAACTTCTCTATTCTGGTTATTGGATTTTTATTGGGATTTTAATAAGGTGATATAAACTTTAACTGGTTAGACACTCAATATAGTTCTCACATCATATATCATGTACACGTTTAATAAAATTGATATTAAAATAATTCTAAATTAATTATTTTACAATTATCATATAAATTTTCCAAACCTAATGTTGACACGATGGAATAACTTAATAGTTCGAAGATCGAAAATTATATTTTACTAACATAAACATGGTTTAGTTCACATATGGAAGTGCTTGAATCAAATGAGTTAATTACAATCATGAAGAAGCTAAAGGTAAGTTGTAAGAAGGACAGTCATAACCCAAAAAAGAGTCATAACTAGAAAAAAAAAGTAATGGATTCCCTTGTATTCCTTAAAAATGTGGTGAACCAACCGTGCAGGGTAAGATTCACAAGTATATCTGCGTATTTGTTCTTTTGTACCCTCTTCCTCTAGCTGGGATATCATATGGTTTATGAATATAAGGAACTGTAATCAGAGATAGGACAATCTTAAACAAAAAGTAATGGATTCCCTTTTATGCCATAAAAATGTGGAGAACCAACCGTGAAGGGGGAAGCTTCGCAAGTATATCTTCGTATTTCCTCATTTGTGCCCTCTTAGTCTAGCTGGGATATCATATGGTTTATACCACGGCCGACAATCCAATCCCATGACATCTTTCGGTCGAAGTTATGAAGTACATGTGTATGTTTGTTTATAATGGAGATCGCTGCGCATTTATTGGATATCTATATGCTTTGCTTTCACACAAATGGTTTCTTAAGATAAATGGTCTCGTTATAGGTGAGTCGCTGACATATACTTTGGTGGTTGTTAAGACACTGCATAGCATACTTAATATCCTTTAAAATCATGTGTTTGTAGTTCATCGTGGAATCCTTCTCTTATTCCAGGTGTAACCCTCCTTGAAAAGAGAGCTAGCTACGTAATGTCCCGACCACCCTCGAAGTTTTTGGTCATTCTTTTTATCATGTTGGTAACACTCCAACGCGAGTTCAGGGTTCCTTTCTGTTTCTAGCCGACAGTTTTCACAGCTTTTTCCCTTTGTTCCTGATTTTTTCCGATTATGGCTTCGAGTTTGAACAGTGTCTACCCATGTCAAATTATGTGCAAAGTTTGGGTTTAGCATGTCCTCAATCCGGATTTGATGTGGAACTAGTCGGGACGTTGGGAGTCTAGTATTAACAATGGTTAGTGTGCTTATGGATCTTTCCTCATCTTAAGGAAGGTCGTGGTTGAAGGTACATGGGTTTATTTATACTAATATTATTAGTTGGGTCTATTTGTTACTCCGTCTCTCTTAAAATTTATAATATTTTCTCCATTTATTTTAAGTCTTAGTTTTGTGCATTTCATTTAAATCTTAGGTCTTCTGACTTCCGTATTTGCATACATTATTCCGCTTCTAGTCGCTATCCTTGTTCAAACCTTATATTTTTTTCGTTTTAAACTTGCATTGCTCATTTTATTCTTTTATTTATGTGATATAATCTATGGTAAGGATTTATGTAAATTACAAACAAATGATGGGCCCTTGTCGTGGACGAGGGTACCCATCAGAATCGAGCGTTGGTATACGCTAGTTAATTCCTACCACAAGAGCTTCTACCTGGGAAAATCGAGCTGCTCGAGGTGAAAAAAATATTATCATAACCCTTCTATTAGATTTCAAAGTAATTTTATTCATTCTCTTTTTATAATATAATGCGTACTTGTATAGGTGTACTGGGTCACACTACCAATATTACTCTAGATAGTGTTCAACCCGGATGCCTCTGTAAGTATTTCTACTTAATGTATTATACATAATGTTTCACTCTTTATTATTCAGGTGCCATAACAATCACTACTTTTATAATATATTCTTATAGGTTATAACTATAGTCTCAATGAAAAGATTAAGTAGAGACATAATTGATGCAACACCCTACACTATTGATGTGTAGTCAATTAACATGAACATGTATAGTTACATAATATGGTTACAAGAATTTACGGAGTTACCAACTCCTGGAACGATAAACTAACTAATTAAGTAGTTAAGGATGTAATTAGGTATTTTCTTTAACACTTCTCCTTGATTACATCCGATAAAAACTATCATTATCACCAATGTCCAATGTAAATAGAGTTCACACTCCCCTTTAAACAAAACTTGGTCCTAACCAACTCTGAGATTAATATCTCACATTTCCCCTGTTAATTGAAGATTCTAATTCTCAAATACAATCATCAAGTTAACATATGAGTAGACACCCTCTTATCTACCAAAGTAAATTTAATACCACATTATTCTACCAAAGTGGACTTAATACCACATTCCTCCACTGGATAGTGCTTGAAGCTTCTCTAAACCAGGGATAGTTGTGATGTATCATGGCCAACGGTTCATGTTGTTCGAAACAAAGGATACATGTTACATGATCAAATACTGACCTATGTAGTTCTGATTCAATTAAGGCTTACTGAACACAGGGAACAAAGATTTCCTATGACAAAGCTCACAACTTCTTACAAATGGGACCAAAATACTTAAACTGAAAAACTTATTGGAATGTCCACTGGGGTGTCGGGTACAACCGAACATGCACCCCTCAAATTACAACAATTTAGTTCTACATGCACCCCTCGAATTACAACAATTTATTTCTTCTTATATTTGTTGGTGAAAATTTAGTTGTATTTGGTTGAATTCTGTTATCCACTTTTTCTTTGTCTCTGCCCATCTTTCTTCTTTGCATATTTTCGATTTCCTTTCTTTCTCGAGGTGAGGTTTTTCTGCATGCAATTTTTACTGGTCAATAATGCGAAAATGTTGTCCATAAAATGGTTCTCGCTGTAAGCCTTGATTTTCTGTCTTCCAAACTATCGCTCCATGGCGACTCTTCATCAGTAAAATATGTTTCTTCGATTCACTGATATCGGCTCTCTGCTAGTGTGACTGGAATATGCTTCGTCGACTCAATGAAATTCCTTCACTGTTTGCAACTTTCTTAATAAATTCCAAACTAAATCTCATCACCATGTGTTTTCCTCTTGAATTTACCTTCATCTTGGATTTCCATATTTCCGTGTCAATTGTTAGAGTAGCTAATTCTAACAAAATAACTATATCAATATTGAGTTAGCTATACTAAAAAAGATTCAACACATTCTTCCAAGAAAAAAATATGTTCTCATATCACCAAAGCATTAAATTTATTTTCCTCAACTCTAAATACTTTTCAGCAAGATCTATGGAAACTTCCATGCGAATCCAAAGTTTGTTTGCACATTTCAAATAAAGGAGAAGAGACTCTTCTGTAACCAAAGACCCTCTTCCAAATGGGTGACACATTTCTATGTGAGAGTGTGAGACAAAAAACCCTTCACGTCAAACAACAATAGTCTCTCACAACAAACGATAGTCTCTTCCTCTGCTATACAATGGAAATTTCAAGATCGATTCCTCTTCTCTTAATGGGAGCTACTTCCATATTCCTAGGTCTTGGGCCCTCCAGTGATGGAGTGAGGCCCAGACCTGCTCTAATACCATGAAAATATTAAGCAGAGACATAATTGATGCAACACTCTACACTATTGATGTGTATTCTATTAATATGAATATGTAAAGTTACATAGTATGGTTACAAGAAGTTATAGAGTTACCAACTCCTGTAACGCTAAAATAACTAATTAAGTAGTTAAGGATGTAATTGGGTATTTTCCTTAACACTCAATACCAGCGCGTTTACCCTCAAAAGGCATTTTGGTTTCTAATCTAGAATTTAGTTGTGGGTGTAGGGTGTGACACCATTGTTTGAGATTGTTTGACGTAAACAAAGATTTAATGGTTACCTACCATTTCTCTATTGTCTATTTATCTGAGAAGAATTGTGATATGATCTTTTACTCTACGTAATATATTTATCGGTTGAACTGTCCCAAGGTTAATTATATGTGTATTAAAATTATGTTGTTTAGTATTGAAATTTAGAATATAGAATGGAACTGATACGCATCATAGATACTCTATTTATTTTTCAAAGTGTTTTACCCTCATTAGGTTAATAGAATTTATTCGTAGTAAGTATTCTAATTTAACCATGTTCATTATTTTCTTACCAGGTTAAGGTTAGATTAATAGAAAATCCTTCGTTCTTTTAAGTTGTTGTGAATTGTTCCAAGAACTACCTGTAATTCTTTCTTGAACTTATCTCGATTGTTTTCATTCTTGTTTAATAATTTCAATAGAGCCTCGAAGGCCAAATTTATAAGAGTTGACATTATATTTTCAACCTTTACTACATCGGTTGTAATTACTCTTATTATTTATTTGACATTTTATTTAACAAGAAGACTTAATTCCCTGTATCTACTAGATTTTTTCTACCATATTAGCAATACTATTTAGAGTCTTAACCATTTTAATATAGGAATTCATTTATTCATCAATACCTGATAGTTAACATAAACAGTCACATAAAAAAATATAGAATAAAATAAATCATTTAATCTCTGAGCAATTTGCAAATCTGATCAATAATAAATTATCCATACTAAAATTGGAACATGGAAGAAAAAACTATAACTAAATATTTCTAAGGGAAACAC
Organism: Picea engelmannii; assembly: GCA_009831015.1. NCBI lineage: Eukaryota > Viridiplantae > Streptophyta > Pinopsida > Pinales > Pinaceae > Picea > Picea engelmannii. The sequence goes on along the minus strand of ML789510.1, from coordinate 411,959 downwards.
ACATTAAGTAGGTCATTCTTAGCAATCGTAGTTCAAAGAAGCTACGTATGCCCACTCTGTCACCCCCAAGCTGAATCCATATCCAAGAACACAATCAAGTGACGTACTGCAGGTTTTAGGTCTACACTATTTACGTGAGTATTCTCTTATATCATGCAATTTCCAGATATCTTACATCCACTTCTAAACGTCATCCCATCCTCTTTGTCTCCTTTTATTTTATAATATTTTCCTAGGTCTTTGACACATGAATTAGCCTCCCACTCATTGAACACCTGTGAATTTTATTTTTACACATATTTCTTTAGATTCCTTAGAATCCTTATATTTGTCGCACTTAGTTGAGTTAACTCAACTAATCTCGTCGATTTCCCCCCTTCTATTGCCACTTGGTTGCTTCTCTTTTGGATCAACAAACTCTCTCTTCTAACATTATTACTCAATGTGTGCTTCCTATTTTATTAATCAAACAATAAGCATTTGATTTTGATCATAAACATCCATAATGTGTTGATAAACAATAATAATAATAATAAATAAGTTTTAGTTTTGTAAATTTTAGGTATCACAAAAATATAAAAGATGCAGTATATTAAAAAAATTACATATATAAAAATAAATATGACATTATTTGTAAAACTTCGAGCTTAAAAGGTTATGGAATATTTATAAATGAAGACCTCATTTCAGATGATCAAATTAAATTAAAGGAGGAGGCTCAAAAGGTAAAGGAAGCTATAAAGCAAGGAAAGCGGACTATAGTTAGTAACCAAAAAGATATTATTAGGGATAAAGACCAAAAATACAATGATAAATAGCTTTCGAGACACTTAACATCCTCTTCTAGAACTATCATGGTTTTCCATGGAGTAAATGGCCTATAATAAGTTGGATCTCGAGTGACATTGACATTATTCTCTTGGTTAAAACTTGGGAGCATGATGAATGTAAGGTCCCTGGGTAAAATCATGAAGATAGGTAACACTTTTGCTTGTTTTATGAGAAAACAAATTGTATTTTCACAAGTTCTTCAACTTCCGGCATACAAAAGTATTTTTTTTATTTAGAATTTCACTTTACAGTAAAAACAAAACTTGTGAAGAATTTTGTTAACTTTCCAATGACTATTTTTCAATTTTTTTTTATTAAGATCTGATATGTCAATTTGACAATTGTTTAACAACATGTTCCTTAAACATGAAAGAAATGATAATGAGTTGTTTTTTCCCACAACAATGTATCTATTATTAAACTTATGTTTTTAAGAAATGGAATATACTGCAACAATCTACACTACCCTTTTGAAGAGAACAGTTTAAGGATTATGAATATAAATTTTCCATAATTTTCCGCTATGTATTTTTAGAGATATGGATTTTTCATTTCACTGAATCATAATCTCACCTAAAAATATTATGTAGTGATTTTTTTATAAAATTAGATAAAAACAATGAAAATGAAAACAAATTATATCCAATGAAAGTAGATTCAAATTTAAAAATGTTGGTATCAATTCTGAAACTAAATTATGAGTATTTGTAGGAGTCCTCTACCTTGAAAGATCAAGTAAGATGGAGAGAATTTGCAGTTTCCTGTAATCAGTCCCATTTTCAGGTTTTCGGTCGAAATATTATTTCGGTTGAAACCTAGTTTTTAACAGAATCCACTAAAAATAAATGTTTCGGCCGAAATATGCTTACCACAGGAAAATAATTCATCTGAAAAACATTGTACACAAATTTCAAGGGCGACATTCAATTTGACGTTCAAATTTTTGGCCGAAAAAATTCCTAGCAATATTTTTTTGGCTGAAAAATTGCTGCTAGGAATTTTTGAAACCCGATTGTCACGAAAGTGTTACCAATATTCATAATTTTACCCCCCTAATATCGAAGGTTTTATTTTGTGTTCCACATGGAACAAGAAGTCCTCCCATACATGGATTGGAGGCATAACATGTTAAATAAAAATGTACATTTCTCATGACATTCAGTTTCAAAAGAAAGATCCTCTCAATCAGTACACATGGATGGATATATCTGATATTAAGGCTAAGAAGATTTATATATAAATATTTCATTTCAAACCTACTAACTCTACTTTTTATACAATTCTTTTTAATCTAAGAATTGTTCGTACAAAAGATTACAACAAGATATCTACAATATGAAAAATTAAGGTAGTATCCTCATGATAAGAGACTTTAATGCTATAATTTCAACTAATCAAGCTATTATTTTAAGTAATGATTGCTACCCTACTCCTCTTTGTGTATAAGAGGAGATTATCTTAACTAACATTTATAAAAGAAACTCGTAAGAATTGATCAAGAAATTGTTCGGTACTGAGTTAATCAAGATCTACAGTTCTTTTAATAATTTGCAGTCATGGATAATTTTAAGGATGGAAACTCATCTCAAAATGTAGAAACCTTAGTGAATATTATTAGTCCTTAATATGTAAATTATAAAATGTTTAGCAATAGTTTTGTAAAAATATTAAAATTTCTAAGGATTTTATATAGTTTCTATAAAATTTGGGCTATTTTAAAGATAAAATAATTTAATTCTATAGAATTTGGGTGAAACAATTTTAGAAAAAATGGAAACTGGTGAATTGTTTTTGGGGAAAAGCATGGAAAATTAACCCATCTATGAAATTTTGAACACAAAATTATCTATGTTTGCAATGGTGTAAATAAGTGGCCAAATTATAACGAGATGAGTTGTATCCATGGGATGGGTACTAGTGTTGTTGATTATGTAATATTGGATATCCCCATATATAACCAAATAGTAAACTTTGATCTTTTAAATAACCACAAACCTAACTCTCATCATATACCTCTAGTCCTAACTCTTAACTTTTCCATGCACAAAAGCTTTGTATAGGAGCACTCTGATATCCAAAGGAACTTAATTTTTGAAAAAAAAGTTCAATCTCTTCTTAAAAGGATTAAGCAATGATTTAAAACTCATATTATAGCAGAACAATATTTAAGTTGACTATCATAATTTCACAACAACACTCTCTACTTCAATTAATAATTTCTTTATTGAGGTGCTACATAAAAAGAAAAAAAGTAAAAATAAACATTTGTACAATAATGAATGTAAAATTGATGGAAAATAAACTAGGGATGCTTCCAATGCATTTTTAATATATGATAAGAAAGATAATATTTTGCACCTATTTAAGATAGATCCTAATAAATTCTTGAGGACAATTCTAACTTGTATAACTTAAGAAAATAATAATATCCCCCGGTGTCATGAACAACAAGTCAAACATCTGTAGAAATGATGAAGTGTTTTCTATACAAGACATTTAGTTTGGGGTTAAGCCAGTATTGAAAGGAAAATATAATAGCATCGAAGGTTACCAAGTTGAAATATTAAAAATTGGAGGACCTGTCCTTATCCTTCACATACATAAGCTCTTCAATTTAGCTATCCATCAAGGCTTCCAAAAACCTTGGACTCAAAGCCTCATTGTACCTATTTTTAAAAGTGGATATAAAATCAATCCCTCCAATTATAGTACTGTTATGACTAGCCCCATTTTAGCTAATATATATCCAAGTATTTTTGAAAGAAGATCTGCACATGGCTAGAAAACAATGGAAAATGAACTAGAGACTCGGATGGGTTTAGAGGCTACCATTCCACTATGGAACACCTTTTTACATTGAATATCACTGCAAAGGAATGTTGTAATGATAAAATTGATCCCCTTTGTTGTTTTCTTGATTTTAGAAAATCATTTGAAACTATTATGAGGACTAACCTATATCATAGGTTAGAAAAGATTAAAGCCCCTTTCAAGTTAAGATTTGTTGTACTAAGGATATATGATAAAGTTATTTCCAAGATTAGGAATAGTGAGGATTGGTTGGAATAAATTAACTATAATATAGGAGTCAAGAAAGGTTCCCCCCTATCCCCTACCCTTTACGACATCTATATTGATAATTTAGAAGATTCCTTGGAGGATGTAGGTTGTGTTGACCTGACTCTCTCTAGTATAAATATCATTATTATTCTTTATGATGATTAGATTGTTCTTATTGAGAATATTCCATTACACCTAGGTAAGAAACTAATAACCCTCAAGGACTTCTAATATAATACGTGAATTACTGTGAACACTGAAAAACCAAAGGTTATGATAATCAAATCCAAAAGGATCACCTATGATGCTTTTTTTAATGAAAACAATAGCTTGGAGGTAGTTCTTTCATATAAGTATCTTGGAATCGATAACCACGAGAAGTTCAATTGGAATATAACATTGAAAAAGGGATAAATGGAGGGTGGAAAGCTTATTATGAGATCAAAAACAATTGTAGATCAGCAGACCTTTGTCTTTGGGAAAAAAAAATCCTCTTTCACACTCTCGTCACTCCAATTATCTTATATGAATGTGATGTTTGGGGTTTGAGTATTTCTAAAGAATCCTAGAGAAATATAGAATAGATCCAAAATAATTTTATAAATTATAATCTCAAAATAAATGAAAAAACACCCTATCATATCCTCCTCATAGAAGCAAGTCTTTCACCCATTGAGAGCATTTCTATGACCATATATATAACATACAATAATAATATAAACAACATTTATGACAAGAGGATCCCCACATTTGCTTCAAACTCTAGCCAAAACCACCAATAGCTCAAGTGGGGATGGCATAAAGATGCCAAATCTTAGATAAATCATTGGGGAGTATGAAAAGAAGCCATCATTGAAAATATCGATAATATTACAAATATTAACACCTATAAATTTAAGGAGAATATGTGGTGTGATAAAGTATTAGTGTATAAAAGGAAATTAATATACTACAAGGAGGTGGTCAACTATAATTTAGAATATAAAAATTAACCCAGAATTTTGAAAAGTGCAAAGAACAAATTCAACCTTACTAAAGTAAAAAAAACTCTCACAAGATACATAGTGAAATTGAGCATTGGATAACTTTGAAAACACCATGGGATGAGAAAATGTGTTATGTCTGTGGCACTAAGCGGGTAGAAGATGAAAAATACTTCCTCTTAGATTTCCTTTCCTATATCGATATTAGATCAAATTTAAAAATATCTTCCACATCACTAACATTCCTAACCTTGTAAGTCATCAAAACTATGATGATCTTAGAACTCTTCTCTCAATGCTTTTGAGCATAGAAATACAATTTTAAATAATTTGAAGCAATGTATTACCTTCTTAAGGTCTGATAAAAAAATTGGTTTTAGTGGACATTAACCATCATCATCATGAAATTCTCCTTCAACAGAGGGACAGGAAGAGGTCCTGTAGGAATAGGGAGAATTCCAAGAAACCGTCACTCGAGTGAAGGTCACACACCTCAAAATCGACATCAGAATTTGCATCCTCAAAGAGGCAGAGGGAGGAGATCAAATGAAAAAGAAAGCATACAATGTTATTATTGCAAAAAGTATGGGAACTATGAATCTGAATGTCGGAAGAAGCAAGCATATTAGCACTCAAGGAGAGAACATGTATCAAATCATGAAGGAGACACCTCTGATGGGATGTTTTTCTCATGTCAGAAAACTGATGAACAACACCAGGACATCTGGTTGCTGGACAGTGGATGCAACAATCACATGACAGGTAACCAAGATTTAGTTTCTTCCATTGATTCTTCTATTTCATATGATATTACACTTGGAGATGACTCTTTAGTCAAATTTCAAGGAAAAGGAACTGTACCTATTCTCACTAAGAAAGATGTAAAGAAAGACATAAATGATGTCTACCACGTTCTAGATCTGAAACACAATCTGTTAAGTGTAGGACAACTAGTTGAAAATGGCTATAAGGTACGTTTTGAAGGAGCATCATGTAGGATATATGACAAAACTCCCAGCATAAAATTGATTTCTGAAATCCACATGACTAGGAATAGAATGTTTCCCCTCACCTTTAGAACTGCAAATCTAACCCAATATTATGCACAAAGTGCATCCACCCCCAATGAAAATATGATTTAGAATGAAATACTTGGACATCTACCCTTTTTAGAGTCTAATCCTTATACATAATCACTCCACGGTCAAAGTTCTACCTATCTTTAAAGGGAAAAATTCCCCATGTGAGTCATGTATTCTTGGAAAACACAAGAGAACTCGCTTTCCCTAGTCCTCCACTAAAACCAAATAACACTTAGAGTTGGTTCACACTGACCCATGTGGACCAATGAAAAACAAATTCAATAGGTGGTAGCTTTTATTTTCTAACATTTATTGATGACTTTAGCAGGAAAATATGGATCTATTTCCTCATACACAAGTCTGGAACCTTTGTAAAGTTCAAGGAGTTCAAGGTTGAAGTTGAAAAACATAGTGGGAAATATGTGAAGATTCTGAGGTCAGATGGAGGAGGATAATACTCTTCAACAAAATTTTCAAATTTCTGCAAATCACAAGGCATAATCATGCAAACCACATCCAGGTATACTCCACAGGAAAATGGAGTGGCTAAGAGGAAAAATCATACTATAATAAACATGGCAAAGAGCCTTCTTAGAGAGAAACGTTTTTCCAATCTATTTTGGACTAAAGCAATAGCATGCTCAATTTATCTCCTGAATAGATCCCCAACCTCTAGTGCCAATATGATGGTCCCTCAAGAAGCATGGAGTGGGAAAAAACTAAATGTTTCTCATCTTAGGACATTTGGATGCATTGCATTCGCTCACATACCTTCTGAATTGAGGAAGAAACTTGATGATAGAAGTGAGAAATGAATTTTTCTTGGCTACAGTGAGAAATCCAAAGCCTACAGACTCTACAATTTGATTTCAAAGAAACTAAGTCTCAACAGAGATGTCAAATTTCTTGAAAATCAGTTCTTGAGTGAGTCTGAAAATCACGATATTGACAGTCAAAATCCATTGCTGCCACTTCCTAAAAGAACAGAAAATTCAAGACATCAAACACATCAACCTATCCTTCCAAGATTGTAGGTACAAGGAAAACCTGAAAGTCCTTAAGAAAACTCTTCTTCAAGAGGAAATTCATCCTTTGAACTTCATAATCAGAGAACTCGGAGCTTACGATAAATGCATCAGCAGTTGGATGATATTGATCAACACAATATTTTTTCATTAATATCATGTCAACCTACATCTTTTAAAGAGGAAGTTAAATAGCCACATTGGGTTCATGCCATGAACCAAGAGATTGACTCAATTGAGAAGAACAATACATGGGATCTTGTTGATCTTCCCAAACATAAGACATGTATTGATGTCAAGTGGGTTTACAAGACTAAACTAAATGAAAAGGGGAAGATTGAAAAACACAAGGAAATAGTAGCTTCCAAAGGAGTCTCACAACAACCATACATTAATTATGGTGAAACTTTTTCTCCAGTAGCAAGGTTGGACACTGTAAGGACTCTCTTAGCCTTAGCATGCCAACACAAATGGAAAGTATAGCATATGGATGTCCATTCTTCTTTCCTGAATGGTGTCTTAGAAGAAGATGTCTATGTGGATAAACCACCTGGATTTGAAGTCAAAGAGCATCCAACCAAAGTGTATTGGTTGAATAAATCTTTGTATGGCTTAAAGAAAGATCAAATATCTTGGTACAACAAAATTGACACTTACCTGAACAAAATTGGTTTCAACAAAAGCCAAAATGAGCCATCTCTATACACCAAAACATATTAGCAAGGTAAAATTTTGATTGTAAGTTTATATGTTGATGACATGATATATATAACTAGTTTTAAACATCCCATGCAATCTGAGTTTGAGATGACAGATCTTGGCATAATGAAATATTTTTTGGGGATTGAGGTTGAACAATCAACCAAAGGGATTTTTTTCTGTCACTAAAAGTATGCAACATACATCCTCAAAATATTTCACATGGAAGATTGCAATCCAGCAGAAACCCCCATACCCCTAGGCACAAAATTGAGCAAGCAAGATGAAAACCCTACAGTGGATTCTACATTGTACAAAATCTTACTAGGAAGTTTGTTGTATCTTACAACAACTTGAATTGATATTATATATGCAGTTGGATATGTTTCCAGGTTCATGGAACCTCCCAAAGATTCTCACTGGAATATGGAAAAAGGGATTCTGAGATATGTTGTTGGTACTCTCAATTTTGGCTTATGGTAAACTCATTCTGAAGATAATCATCTTCCTGGTTACACTGACAGTGATTTTTTAGGAAGCCTAGATGATCGAAAAAGCACTTGAGGGTATGCTTTTCACCTGGGCACAAAACTGATTTCTTGGGCATCAACGAAGCAACCCATTGCCTCAATATCGTCTACATAGGAAGAGTATGTTGCTGCTACCTCAACTTCATGTCAAGCCATGTGGATGCGAACACTATTGAATGGAATGTCACATACAGAAAAGGAGCCAACTCCTATCTTCTGTGACAATACTTCAACAATTGATTTCTCTAAACACCATGTTTTTCATAATAATAAAAAAGCACATTGACAATCGCTATCACTTAATACGTGATCTAGTCAATAATGGTGAAATCACTCTTCAATTTTGTGGCTCATGAGATTATCTCACAGACATATTTACAAATCCATTAGGAAAAACCATTTTTTATTTTCAGAGACAACACTTGGGCATTATTAGTGTTGATGTTTGTAACTGTTGAGATTAATAGGTAATGTTAGTTATAACTGTAACCTCAACATAGTATGGTTGTACACTACCACCTGTTCTTGCGAGTTGTGTCAATCGTTAGGATTTGTCAAATATTCATTATCTTGTTTTCTATTTTTCCCTTTGTAGCTTTAGATTATCATATAATATAAGCATGCTCACCACATTTTTGTTCCTAGATTTGTCTACTATGTTTTATGTCTTCCCTTCATTTCTAATTTTGTCACACATCCCATATGATACATGTGATCTGTGGCAATGAGGTTCAATCAAATGGAGAGACACTAACTAAGTCAATGTAAAAAAGTAGATGCATTCATAAATACAAGGAATTTAATAACATTACATTGCATTCCTTGATTTAGAAACACGATGAAAAATATGCCAATATCTTTAATTGCTTAACATAAGATTGTAATTTATAATTAAAATATTGATTGAGTGGAAGATGCCTAATAACAACAACCACATTTAACTAAATTAAATTATTTGATACTAATTGAAAAAAAATATTAACGACCAGATGGAATATCCATATTCTTTGACAAAAGGCCTGTCTCCATTCTTTCAAGGTTCTCAAGTAGAGTCGTATAAATGATGGTTGTTGAGACATGCAATTATATGTGGCTGGACAATTCCAACTAGCCACCCAACCTTTGCATAGAAAACGTGCATTTTTTAAAATAAAAAAACAATAATCCCTCGCTCTTACATGGACTTTCTACCTCGTGGCTCTCATTGGTTATCCAAGCTATCATGCATTAAAAGAGAGGGATCATATCTCTATACAAATTTGTTCATCTTTATAAAACTTCTCTACTCTGCTTATCAGATTTTTAATAAGATGATATAAACTTTAACTGGTTAGACCCTCAATATAGTTCTCACATCATATTTCATTTACACGTTTAATAAATTTGATATTAAAATAAATTTGAATTAATTATTTTACAATTATCACATTAATTCCCAAACCTCATATTGACACAATGGAATAACTTAATAGTTACAATATCGAAAATTATATTTTACTAACATAAACATGACTTAGTTCAAGCATTATGAATTAACTAACATTTTATTTGTTCACAAATGTGATAAAATGAGAATCAAGGAAGATAATACAGAGAAGACAAAATTAGAAACAAGAATGAGCAGAGCGCAATTCATTAAAGGAAAAGAGTTGAGCTAAATAAGCTTCAGCAAATCAAGAAAATTAAGAAAATCAAGAAACAATTGTACACATGGCCATGATAGTTGGCAGTGTACAGTCACATAATCTTGAGGTTATAGATATAATTAACACTCCCTTTTAAATAAATAGTTACAAACATCAGCACTGATAATGCCCAAGTGATGTCTCGGAAAATCAAAAACAGATTTTCCTAGTGGCTTTGTAAAAATATCTGCGAGCTGATCTCGAGAGCCACACAATTGAAATGCAATGTCACCATTATTGACTATCTCGTGTATGAAGTGAAAACGAGTGTCAATATGCTTTATTTTCTTCTGAAACACATGGTTCTTGGATAAACAAATTGTTGAGGTGTTTTCATGGAAGATAGGAGTTGGCTCCTTTTCTTTATGTGACATATCATTCAATATTCTTCTCAGCCACATAGCTTGACAGGAAGCTAAGGTAGCAATGACATACTCTACCTCTATAGAAGATATTGATATAATGGGATGCTTCTTTGATTCCCAAGAAATTAGGTTCATGCCCAGGTGAAAAGCATGTCCTGAGGTGTTTTTCCGATCATCTAGGTTGCCTGAACAATCACTATCTGTGTAACTAGAGAGATGATTATCATTAGAATGAGTGTACCATAAGACAAAATTGAGAGTGCCTACAACATATCACATAATTATTTTCTCCATATTCCAATGAGAATATTTGGGGGATTCCATGAACCTAGAAACAAAGTTGGTTGCATACATAATATCGGGCCTAGTTGTTGTAAGATACAACAAAATTCCTACTAAAATTTTGTACATGGTAGAATCCATTGTAGGGACTTCATCTTGCTTGCTCAATTTTGTGCCTAGGGGTATAGGAGTTTCTGTTGGATTGCAGTCTTCCATAGAAAATATTTTGATGATGTTTGTTGAATAATTTTGCTGACATAAAAACATGCATTTGGTTGATTGGTCAACCTCAATCCACAAAAAATATTTCATTATGCCAAGATCTGTCATCTCAAACTCAGATTGCATGGCATGTTTAAAACTGTTTAACTCAATATTTCCAGTATATATCATGTCATTAACATATAAACATACAATCGAAATTTTTCCTTGATGATCAGTTTTGGTGTATAGAGTTGGCTCATTTTGGATTTTGCTGAAACCACTCTTGATCAGGTAAGTGTCAATTATGTTATACCAATGTAACAACCCTCCTAGCTAAGGACATCTACTCAGTCAACCGGTGAATTTTTTTTTTAAAGTGTGTGCGCGTGTGTAGAAGAAACAACCCCCTTGACTCTACGTCACACTCGAACCAACAGGAGGCAAGTAAGACGAACACAATCAAGACGACTCGACATATCATACCGACAACAAGAAGCAAACGCACCCGAATAGGAGGCGGGAAACTAACGACTGTAGGCAGAAACAAACACCAAGGGTTAGGCACAGTATTGTCCCTGAATGAAGGAATCCAACAGTAGAGTCGTAGTAGTGGAACTGTGCCTTTAAACAGCCCAAGACTACTGATACGGCTCAGAGAGTGTCGCAAGAGTGGAACTGTGCCTTTAAACAGCCCGAGACTCTTGATACGGCACTGGATTCCTTCCACCGGATTACACCCAGACCTAAATACTAAGCTGCAAGAGGAGTCTATATCCCGCCCGACACAGACAGACTACGCAATACAAAGTCACCAAGTACTACAAGACCAGGGACAAGCAATAAGCACGACGCATTGCATTTTTCTAAAATTGTCATAAATGAGCTACGACATCCATACCCTAATGTTAAACCCCCGACATTACATTCTTCTCATTAACTTGCCCTTCCTACCCGTTTATTACCAGACAATTATAGTAACCTAACAACAATAGCATTGCAAAATGGACATTGTCATCAACACTTCAGTTTAAACGAAGATTATCCTTGCAATTTAAACTCCATCATGAACGTTCCAAGTAAACAATCATTAACATTGCGATTGGCCTCATTATTAACATGCTAATTAAAACAATTATTAATCTTGCAATTTAACTAGTGTTACCATGGAAGCTAAGCAAATATTAATATTGCACAGAAACATTTATCCTTAGCACTGTAAATTAACAACATTATCCTTGCAATGTACCAAGTACCAATGTTGCACCTTAAACCAATATTTCCATACTTCCCCATAACCTAACAATTAATAGCATTGCAATACCATTCATTAACATTAACACTGCAATTTAAGTCAATAATAACATTGCGAACTAAACATTCATTAACAATATTAACATTCCATTAGTAATATTACTATTGCACTTACACAATGAATTGTCATTGCAACTCTACCAACCTTAACATTCAATTAATAACATTACTATTGCATCTAAACTATTTCTTACCATCGCCATTCTTCCAACATTAACATTCAATTACTAGTATTACTATTGTATTAAACTATTCCTATCATTGCAATTCTACTAACATTTAACATTAAATTGTAATATCACCATTGCATTTAAACTATTACTCATCATTGCCATTCTATCAACATGAACATTCAATTAGTATTATTACTATGGCATTCAAACTAATACTCCTTACTGCAATTCTACCTAAATTAACATTTAATTGATAACATTACTATCGCCTTTAAACTATTACCTACCTTTGCAATTCTATCAGCCTTGACATTCCATTAATAAGATTACTATTGCTTTTTAACCGATGATTTATCCTTGCCATTCTACCAAAAGTAATCTTCCATTAAAATATTACTATTGCATTTAATTATAACTTATCATGGCAATTCTGCCGACATGAACAGTTTAAATGTAATCGAAATGTTATTATAATAATATTATTAATTTCATTAAGTTTAAACAATATTGCAATAAGCATATAGCAAGTAATTAAAATAATATCTAAATTAATCACTGCCAACACCCAGTCTTTTCATCGCAGATCAACAAATAATAATTTACCACACGTAGACTAAATCGGTGGAGGTTAAATTAAAAAAAAATACGCAGAATAATCGGTGGAGGTTGACCTGAGTGGTTGGGCGCGGAATCGACTAAATATACCAATGCACTAAATGCCTTGCATATCCACTAACCAGTTTCCCAAGAAGGTGATAATGACCTTCCTTCCATTAATGCAACATTAGTTTCGTCATATCCAACAAAATATAAATTGCATCATGAATCTAAGAATGGAAGTCGAACCATGGCTAAATTTGCGTTTTAATATATATATCTTTTTCGTAAAATTTCGTCCAAACCCTAATTAGGTAAACAACTAAAGAAAAACTTTGTTTTATGAAAAGGGCAATTAAAACCCGTCTCTATGACCAATGAAGGACCCTACTGACTTTACATACGCAACAGGCATAACAACTTTTTCCATTAAATTCCTGACAATCCATTATAAGGCGATTCGTGCCCCCTCAGGTAAATTTACATTCAATGAGGGAAATCGAAATGTACCGCTGGTAATTATTAGCCAGGCTGAAGGGAACGTTAACTCCAGGACGCAACTAACTCCTATGGGTAATACCCTGAATTTTAAAAGAGCGAACTCGGAATTTCCTTTAACGCTGACAATCGTTTCATAGACGTTCTGCCAGCTGCATGCTGGAGTCAATTCTGAATCAGCGCTACGGCTGTGGCAATGCAAGGCTTTAATTATTTTGTTGATTTATTGCTATGAACTAAGGGTGGATTTTATTGGGATGTAGATTAGAGCTGGCACGGTTTAGGGTTCAAGTTTATTACAAGCACAGCCGCATAATAGGGGGTTGATTAACGCCGAAACACTTTCATTTTCCAACAACCTAAAACGCCTATTCATCTACGACAACCTTAGTTCACTGTTGGTCCTGTACAGGTTGCTATCTAGGCTCGATGGAGGCGTAAACTGTATGAGGTACAGGAATGTATTTCCTGGTTAAACCAACCGGCTTACTGTTTTCGTGAGGGGTCTGAGAGTTATAATTAAACTCGAACCAGTGTCGAGGCTTGACCTGAGATGCCCACGCTTGTTAGCTTGAGATTTTCTCCTATTCGATTGGGTGTTTATATAATGTTTAGGGTCCAGTTAGTCCTCCTCCTAATCATACATTATTACTCATTTAACAATATCAACTTAATCTCCTGGTAGGGTTCGTGATGAAACGTAAAAATTTAAGGAGAAAAAAAAAAGGGGGGATTCCTGACATTACAGGTCCATCCTTCTAATTAGCTCTTTAGTGAACCCAAGGTAGATTTTTAGGGTTTGTGTTGGCCTTTCTAGTTAGTGCGTGAGTAATTATTCATTAATACTCCAGAAGAGTAATTGTTACATAAAGCAAATGTTGAAGGTATACTTCTGGACAGGCGCTAAGTAATGAAGAAAAAATAAAAAACACTAAACCTGAGATAAACAGGTGTACTGTGCAATAGAAGAACCCGCTAACTCTTAACTCGCCCATATAAATAAAAACGTGCATCATCATTGTGAGGCAATCAACACACACAGCTTTTAATAAAAGAAAATAAACGCCCCATTCCAGGAGTTCGCCCACAGAGAACGCTCACACTCAAACAGTAATCCACTCGCCCCACCAAGTATATATATATATATATAGCTTTTTACCATCAACTAAGCCCTATATAACAGAATCGAAAAATCTTACGCCTCATACGGAATTACCCAACCCTAAATTGTTCCGTACATGAAAAAGAATAACCCTGACCCCTACTATTTACCAGTAACCCAAAATTGAGCTAATTATGAAACGTGAATCTTCTGAGTTAAGGGCAAGGAAAAGACATTTTGCGTCCATACAATCAATCTCAGCAGAAATCACTATGCAATCTACTCTACTCAGTTCAGGACCATACCTTTGCCTTATTTGCTTGCCGCGACGGTTCCTTGCTCCTGTCGCTCCTGCTCCTTCTTGTCGACCTCAATGAGCTCACCGGTACCTCCCAGCCAAACGCTAGGGGTACTCTTCTTCCCCCTCAGCCCCCCGAGTCGCAAAGGGGCCACACACAACCAGAGAGTAACTAGCTCCTCAGCTCGCCTCCAAGGCTGAGCTACCACTCAAGTCTGCTAAGGATTCCCAACTCCTACCAGCAATCAGTCAGTCTCTATCTCTCTACATCACCATCCAATCTCAACCAAAAAAAAGTCCTTTTCTTTCCCCCTCCCGCTTTCCTTTATTCAGGCTCAAACCCTAATTCCTATTTTCACTTAGGTTTTCCCCCTTTTTTTCTTTTGACTTTCCTCATTTTATTTTTTGTTTAATTCGTTTATATATTTCATTTTTATTTTTCCTTTTTCTGAAAATTCAAGGGTATGTGCGCTCATTTTTTATTTTTTTATTTCCCCTTTTTTTTTTTATTATTTATTTCCCCCTTTTTCATTTTATTCGTTTATATATTTCATTTTTATTTCCCTTTTCCACATGCTTAACTTTATTGGTTTATAATTTGTTTAT
>ML789510.1:332837-384329 GCA_009831015.1 Picea engelmannii | reverse complement strand
TGCGACGTGCCCTTCAGGATGCACCACGTGCTCCAAGGGTGCCACTCGTCAACTGAACTGATTGGTAGACCTCTATAACCCCTGGAGTCAATACTCCGCCAGGTGAACTAGTAGGAGACTAAGGGCTCTAAGGAATAAGGCCCATGCCTTATTGCGCGCCCCTTAGAGTCATCGTGAGCGACTGTCGCAGTCGGCCCTCACGACATCGTGGGTCCTCTCGAACTAGGTAATCATTAACCAACAGTTCGAGCCACAGCGGGAGTGCTAGCAGGCGGTGGCAGGGCTATTGTCCACCCCTCTCCCTCAACCTCTCTGCAATCGTGTGTGGCCCCTTTACTCCATATGCGAGTCAAGTCGGCAAGCTATCGTCAGCCTGCATCACCAATAATCATGTCAGAAATGTCGTCATCAAATCATCAAATCAAATCAAACATCATAATAAACATATCAACCCAAAAGCACACTCTCTGACTCAGTCCGGAGTCCAAGGGGGTCTACCGATACCTCTGCATCCTCAAGGTCAAAAACCCTGCACACTCAATAAAACTGAGTCAATAGCACCCGTCTAAATCAAATAGTAACACATCATGTCATCTGTCAATCACATCATAATCAAATATATAAGGTCTAACATCAAAAAGTGTCCAGATCACTTGCGAGCAAGTGTCCTCAAAGAATAAGTGTTCTCAGTGCACCAGAGCGGGATGTTACAACCAAGCTCTTGAATGTTGCTTTAATCCATACAAGGATTTCTTCAATCGATACACTTTGGTTGGTTGTTCTTTGTTGTAGGTGAATCCCCTTGCGGACAAGTGGATTCCCTCTTGGTCTCTAGACTCCTAAGGCCAAGACAAAAAAGTGTTTAACATGGACACTAAATTCATTTTAGATCTAATCAAGATAATAAATGAAATAGGAGGAGAAATATATGTACCTTATTAGCGTCGTTTGTCCTTGCAAAGTCCTGGCTGAGCTTCGATCCTAAGCTCCCTAATAGGTCCTGTAAAACAAAGAAAGGTACAAAAGAATTCCTACTCTACTGAGATTAGCTCAAACATAGATCCATCTACTGCAGAGAAACTCATGTGGAACAAGCATCAGTTTGAAAGAAACAGGCCAAGAATTGATTATTAATGAGAACAAGTAAAAGTACTTACAATCCTTTGAATGAAGGTGCAACAGCTTCTTCCAATTATCCTTGTCCAACCCCTTTTCTCAAGTAATCTCCACTGACTGCTTTGATGACATCTCACTCATGAGATCATAAGTTTGATGTAATTCTCAATATCCATCCCCCTTTCACCATGAGGAGGCCTCCTTATATAACCTTGGAGAGGCCCAACCACTTGAGATATCTTTGGGATAAGTTGAGGATTCCTCTCCTTCAGTTGAGGATCTTCCCTAAGATCATTCCTTGACCATCTATTTGAATCCAACCACCTTCATAAATTGAGGGAGTCTTCCCTTATTTGTCTCAACAAACCCAAAACTTGCTCAGAAAAGGGTAGCACTCCCCCAAAAGGGTGGACAAGGTGCTCAAACACTTCCCCCAAAAGGCCCAAAGAGCGCTAGCACTCCCTGATAGTGGGTAGGGGAGCGCTCTTCTCAAAAATCCATTTTTTAGTGGTTCTTTCAGTGGAAAAAGGTTTGTACTCCCTGTCAAATGATCTCTCTTCTTGAAAACTAGTCTTTGAGGTGTCTTAAGTGTCCTTATGATGTCCTTAGAGGCATGACATAGGAAATATGGCAGTATGATGTTTGTGACACTTGCAACACTTTTTGTCAAGATGTCACACTTACAACACTTGTAATGACGACACTTGCGACACTATTGAAGTGAGTAATTTTGAGGTGTAACAGATTGCCCCCCAAAGTACGAAGTTAGAAGACGATGATGAATGAGGTACTTTGTAGACTTTTCTGAGCAAGGGTATGGATGCAGAGAGGCTGGAAAAAGCTGCACACAACCACCAAACAAATATTATGACATGTTTCAAACCCAAGGCAGGCATTCATATGCTTGAGTGATAAAGACTTTTTAGGTATGGCCGCCATAAAATACATTGCGGATCCATAACTATATTGACAAAAGGTATAGCCATTGAAGATACAATGTGTATCTATACTCCTATGACCTGAACTGATCGTAGCCATGAAGAATACACAGTGGATCTAGGAGATGACAAGACATAGCCACGACCAATACAAATTGGATCTATGTAACAATATATGTGTCATAGTTCAATAGTACTCCTTCGCAACATGGGAAAAGTACATATAAGAGTGATGACTCAACCCAGGGTATTCTTACCGATCCCAATGTAGTACGAATCTAACCATGTGAATAGATGTCCTGATGGTGAACATGGTAGAAACCACTTGATTACCGGTCAATGATGTAAACCATTAACAAGCGCGAGGGAGATCACCATTGATGTCAATGATTCCCAAGGTACTCTAGTACATTCCAATGAATGTGAATGGATGAGATGAAGTCGAACATCAGGGGAATCATCCGATCAGAGGCCAATGATTTAAACCCACTGTTGGACACAAGGAGGCCTGCCATTGAGGCATGTAGGTCCCAAGGTACTAACTGGCTTCTAAGTCTAGCTCCTCGATAATGTGCTGAAGTCAACAGGAATATACTCATCGAAGGAGGGCCTTGATGTATCCCCCATCAACGACACTAAACGATCACAAAGATGTAATTGGTAGATCAAATGAACATGGACTGACACGGTTATTGAAACAAGATATTTGTGATGGCTAACTCTCAAGGAAGATACTTCCCTTGAACAATGAGGCACAACAACAGAAATGTGACATGGACCAAAACTTGATGATGCAGTAGATGTTGTGACTTTCATCAGTTGACCCAAAGGAGTAAAAGAAACTCAGAGGATTGGCTTAGTGCAAAGGTTCAGCGGATTAAAATGCATGCAAAGACAAATTGTCGTGTTCAAGGGTGGGTGTAAGGGTTACTCGTAATGTTCTCAAAAGAATGCTTGGCTTGTTTCTTTCAATTTTTCCCCCATCAAGATAGACGAGTACATCTTTTTAAGTTAACGAGCTCGAGGAGGGTAACACATGCTCAATATAAATAACCTTCGGTAAGTCCCTCTTCCTTTATTTAATGAATTGGAAGAAGCAAGGGTTTAGTCTCGTATGGGCCCTTCAATGTATGATCATTTAACGAGTCCAAAGAAGGTAAAATCAGTGGTTTTTCATATTTAGAGATTCTAAAAACAACTTAAAGACGACTCCAATGTTGTACTTTTTCATAATGTTAGTCTCACGAAACCAAAAAAGAGATAAATTATCACTCGAAAGACGCCCTTTCAAACCTTTTAACGAGTGGGAAAGGAAGCAAGATCACTCAACAATCTTTTCATGTTTAGAGAGTCTGAAAAGAGCTTCAAGAAGACTCCAAGGGGTTCCTTTTTCGTATATCCATGAAAGTCCCAAAAAAGTGATAAAAGTCTACTTGGTTACATTCTCATCTTTTTTCGAGCACGAGAAAGAACAAGGACTAAGCTTGGTATGCCCCCACCTTGAAAGCTAGCAGCTTAACTCCAGAATGATCATCAAAGGCTGGACACATTCCCTCCAAGCTTCAATTCATTCACTGACTGTGAGGTTGTCACCAATTTCTCAAATAGACGGAGAAAAAGGATAAGAGTGGATGAATAGAAGGTTCAAGAGAGGTGACTGTTTCATTTTTTAACGATCTTGACACATGAAAAGAACTATGCTCAGGTATCTGGGTTCAATCCCCAAATTTATGTTTCATTTTTTAACGGGCTTGCAACAGAGAGGAAAACTATGCTCAAAGCTTATGTTTCATTTTTTAACGATCTCGCCACAGAGAAGAGAAACTATGCTCGTAACCTTTGTTTCATTTTTTAACGATCTTTCCACAGATAAGAGAAACTATGCTCTTGACCTCTATTTCATTTTTTAATGAGCTTGTTACAGAGAAGAGAAACTATGCTCGTGGACTCTTCTTGATCATGGTCTCCAAGAGAATAATGCTTTGGAAGGACACCACATTAAGGGACAAAACTCGGTCATGGCTTCCAAGAGATCTTCACTGGATGGAAGAAAATCACTCTGGAAGGAACACATGTCAAGGGTCATGATAGGGGTAAGAAGATCAACCTCCAATAACCCTACCGAAGAGATCACCATGTCAACTACCGGGTCCAAGTCGTCGAAAGTTGAAGGCATGGGAGACAATGGAAAATCAACATCAGGAGGGGAGATAGAGTGTATATTTTCCCAAATTTCTTCACGAGGGGGAAGAAAAGAGGATCGATGATGGTTATCATCTCGAGGTAGCTCGTCAATGCTCAACATTTCCATAACAGATTCATCCGAGGGAAAAATTGGGGAAGTGTAGACGATCACGGACGACAAGGAACTTAACCATGACGACATCGAGTATCTATAGGGTGCTAATAGGTGTTGATCATATGAAGAGTGAGAAGAGGATTGGATAGAAACGTATGATGTTTCGGCTGGACTAAGTGGCACAGTGTCACCTAGTGCATCGAATTCCAATGGACTAGATACAATCCAAGGGTCAGATGATTCCAAAGATTGATAAGTCATGGTCAAAATCATATCGACGGTGGAAATATGATGTGTAGTTGTTGGAAGTGGTGTAGGGAAGGTACCCATCAGGATAGAATATTTCAGCAAACCAACACCAACGCTTTCATACGTGATTTTTTGGTCTCCCAAGAAAGGAATGTTGTTGGTAGTGGGAGCGCGAGCATCGTTCATGCAGAAATCCAACTAATCAACAATGACAATTTTTCCCTGATGAGGAAATTGTACACATTGAAAGACTAACGAGGCAACGACAATCATAGCATAAAACCAACTTCTTCCAAGTAATAAGTTGTAATCGAGGGGACCATCGACCACCTCGACATCAACAGTGACAATTTTGCCACCCAATTGGATGGGAAGGGACTGTAAAATCCCATGGGGATGAAAACCTTGCCCATCGAATGCGCGTAACATAGTTGGGGATTTGTTAAGTGCGGGTTATTTTAAACTTTTCCAACATGCTAAAGACATGACACAAGTAGAGGCTCCCTCATCCAAGATGGTTCGGTGGATTTGTTGATTGTGAACAACAACATCAACTTGGAAAGCAAGTTAATGGGAGAGTCAAGATGTATAATTTTCCAGGTTAAACATGATATGGTTGGACGAATCAGGATCAACAATTCTAATACCGACCAAGAGCATTCTATATTGATTGGGGCAGTGCTATAGAACTTCTAACGTATACATAACACATGGTGCTTGAAACAAATCTTCAACAATGTTGTAGTTTTGGGCGGTACGTGAACTAGGATTAAAGGTAGATTTATGGATAGTGATCTTAGGAGGGTGTAAGATAGAGTTGAACGTAGGTTTCTCAATCTGAATTGGTCTATATGGAGGGTTAACCGATGGAGGACTAATGGAGGATGGTGATGGATCCGGTAAAGTACCGGTACTGTTAGTGATTTTTCCTTTTCCAGGGTTACCTGGTGTGTCATATGTCTTAGAGCGAGTGTTCATATTAATATTATTAAACATATAAATAGGTGCACTCATCGAGGCCTCATCATGAGGATGGCTAGAACTGCCTCGAGGAGAGTGGGTTTGAGCAACCATGAATTGTTGTTGTGGAAAAGGCTGAGTAAGCACAATGGGTTTTGAATTTACCTCGAAAATTTTGGCCACTTCATTGTGATGTGGACAGTCTCGAGTGTAGTGATCGTCACCACAAATGATACATGTGAATTTCAGTTTTCATTGTGGTTTCTTTTTGGTAGAAGGTGTTTGAGCTTGATGTTTTGGTTGTTCATTGTTATTAGTATTTTTTGATTTATTTTTTGTCTTCTTCTTACCTCTGGATTGTTGTGAATGGGTAGATTGAACTGCATTCACCTCAAAGATCTGAGTTTTGGGGTGAGGTAGAGGAGAGTGTGGTCGACTGGGAAGTAGATTGAGTTTTGACAGAACAGATAACACCATCCGCATGAGATGAGGATGACGGCTTGGATGGATCGATATTAGCTAGAGAAACATTTGGAAGAAAATCATACAAAGTACCAGATTGGGAATAAACCAAATATTGAGCCTGAGCAATGGTTTCTTCCTCGGTGACTGCGCCACCCATAGTGACATCGCGAAAGATCGGGGGTGAAAGTGATTTAGTAAACCATTCTTCCAATAATATGTTAGGAATGATTACCTTGATCATCCTTCATCGTCGTCTCCACTCATGAATATGGTCAGATATATGCATAGATTCAGTTTGACGAAGGGAGGTCAAGCGTTCAATAGCTGTATCGTAGCGAATAGGTAGTTGAAAGTGTGTGGGGAAATACATGGAAAGGGAGTTGAAATCATGAAAAGAAGCATGTGGTAGTTCAATATACCACTTTGTTGCAGAGCCAGTAAGTGTTCGCTGGAAAAGACGCAAACATATAGAATCATCCATGAGGGAGTTTGATGAACACCAAAAATGGAAAGTCATCACATGGTTATTTGGATCTTCTCCATATTTTCCATAAAATTTCAGAATATCATAAGGAAGTTTAGATGGAATAACTGGCCAAATCGGTGAATGAAAAATAGGATCATTGGTTAACTGAGAGAAGTCTGGGAGATCCAGTGTCGCAAGGAAAGGTAGTTGTCGGTTAATTTGTGGATGATACTGGTGTGGCATAGGAACATCAGTAGGACCCTAAACTAGATTAGGTGGATAATTGTAACTAGTAGGGCCTCCTACATACGGTTGTTGCTTACCAAGATAAGTATGATTCGATGATGGTTGAGAAACATTTTCATAAACCGATGGGTTCTGAGCATTATAAGCTGGGTGATTTTCTTGCCCATGAGGAGGATAAACATTTTTCCCTTGAGGAGGGTAAGAAGTAGATCCCAGAGGTGGATATAGATTAGACCCATGGGGAGGATGAGGTTGTTGTCCTTGAGGACTCCAGGTGGTGTTTGGGACGCTCGAATAAGATTGTCCATAAGATGGTCTAGAATGAATAGGATTTGATACTCCTCCTTGTGGGTTATGATATGAGTGCCCCCTGACATGGGGTTGGGTAAATGTGCCTCCAAAAGATACTCCATAGGATTGTGAAGGGTTTCCAACAGACGAAGGTTTCCCCCTTGCCAGCAGTGGATTAACAACTGGGGTTCGACTAGCAAAGGGATGTTTCCCTCTAGGGAGAACATGAAAAGGGGGATGTCCCCCAAGAGGTGTAGGCCCGCCATAGGATGGTGGTATTCCAAGAGGGATAGGTCCACTAGATGGTGGTATTCCAAGAGGGATAGGTCCACTAGATGGTGGTTTCCCTCTAGTCATTTGTATTTGGATGGCAAGGGTCTGCATTCTTGAGTGAAAAGATGTCCCAGCAAGATCGTGCAGAACATGTGGAGCTGTAGAGTGAAAGTTTGTAAAAGTGGGTGTAGGGATAGAAATGCCTTGGGAATGAGTAGAGGTGATGAGTCCAACATTAGGATACACTTGTGTTGATGCAACAATAGGGTTAATGACCTGATCGATGGGGCGATTCATAGTTTGACCAGATGGACCACTTTCAACAGGAGGGTCATGAGGATTAAAGGGTTGTCGAAAGGATTCAAAATTCTCATAGAGATCACGTCCTGATGAAGTCCCCCATACAAAACAAGAAGGTGTGGGATTTTTATCTACTGTAGTGGTAGGATGAATAGGACTCCTATACTCATCACCAAAGGTTGGTTCTATGGATCCCATGTATGTGTCGGTAAAATCTCTTGCAGGTAACTGTGGGACCTCTTCGTCTATGATGTTCCCAAGAGAGTCTAAACAAAGCAAAAGTGGTTTGAGAGGAATTGTCTACATAGACGTAGTTGGAGGAGTGGGATTATAAACTATAACCAAAGCACCTTCTGGGTTGTCTAACAGAGGAGTAACAACACTCCCAACATCAGATTGATTTTCTACCTCTCCCCAGTAGTTGTCTTCTGGAGGGTTAGGAGGTAAGGGTTGGTAGCCTTCTGGAGGAATCCCTTGGATCCTATGTGATCGGAGAAGACCTTTATAGTCTACAGGTTCAATTTTGGAGAATAACAGTACACGCTGAAAATCTAGGGCCAACTAACCAGAAGAAACAACATACGCTAATAAAATCTAGGAATCAAAACCAAGCAAACAAAACTTCTCTCGATGATCGTACTAGTTAGTGATGAAATCCAATTTCGCGTGATCAAGTCAAGAAGGGGCTAGGATATAGTGGAATAGTTACAAAAGCAACCTACTTAACGAACTTTCACCTTCGCACAAGCTTCCATGCAGTAATTGTGGATTTACCCTCCAAGGATCCTGAGTGAGTTTGACCAATGTTTGTTCCAGGTACAGTGAGACTTCCCTTCGCTGTCACCTCGTGTAAGTACCTAACGATTATGGAAACTAAGGACACAAACTCGCAGTCAGCCCCTGGGTGGGTACAGTTGATAGTCCAATCCGAACGTATGGGCAAGATAACAAGTCTGAAATAAACTCGAGAGGCTCCCACACATAATCGTGGGTATACCCTCAAGTGACCCCCAATATACGATCTGACCACTCCAAACAGTTGAACCACGGAGGGATAATCTCTGTAATTCTCCTGAATGTGACCTCGTGTGTAACTCCTGTGTGAGAGGGGGATCCCAAAAAGCCTATAAGACAATTGGATTTGACTCTCCCTATCTCAGGATGCTAATTTTCATTTTGAAAACTTTGGAGAGTTGTACTCAGCCTAATCCAAAGTGCTAATACTAGTATAATGTTGGTGGAAGATCCTAAAAGAAAAATGTTCTAGATAATTTTTAATTAGCGTTCATTTTTCAACTATTCTTTACTCAAAGGGTGTATGAAAATGAAACTGATGGTATGATGACTCAATTCCCAAAAATGCACAAGAAAATGATAAGCAATATTGTATTTCGATGAATGGTTATTTAAGGGAAAGAGAAAAAGTTGTTTTCACTATCAAACACTAAGATGCAATGTCCTCATACAATTGTTTCTCAATCAAATCCAATGCAATACTAAAAGTTTCATAAATGACTTCTAATATCCAGACCAATCACTAAAATATGTCATTTTTCTTACATGTGAATGATAATCAGATGTAAAATTTCTAAATGTCAATTAGACTTCAGGATTAAACAAACAGAAGCAAACCTGACATAAAACAAAAAATACACTCACTGGAGTCACCAATTGTTTTTGTAGGTGAATCCCCCTATGGACAAGTGGATTCCCTCTTGGTCTCTAGAATCTTAAGGCCAAGACAAAAAAGTGCTTAACATGGACATTGACTTCCTTTTAGATCTAATCAAGCTAATAAATTAAATAGAAGGAGAAATATATGTACCTTATTAGCGACGTTTTTCCTTGCAAAGTCCTGGCTAAGCTTCGATCCCGAGCTCTCTAATAGGTCCTGTAAAATAAAGAATGGTACAAAAGACTTCCTACTCTACTGAGATTAGCTCAAACATAGATCCATATACTGCAGAAAAACTCATGTGGAACAAGAATCAGTTCGAAAGAAACATGCCAAGCACTGATTATTAATGAGAACAAGTAAAAGTACTTACATTCCTTTGAATAAAGGTGCAACTTCTTCTTCTAGTTCTCCTTTTCCAACGCTTTGCTCAAGTAATATCCATTGATTTATTTGATGACATCTCACTCATGAGATCATAAGTTTGATGTAATTCTCAATCTCCATCCCCCTTTCACCATGAGGAGGCCTCCTTATATAACCTTGGAGAGGCCCAACCACTTGAGAGATCTTTGGGATAAGTTGAGGATTCCTCTCTTTCAGTTGAGGATCTTCCCTAAGAGCATTCCTTGACCATCTATTCGAATCCAACCACCTTAAGAAATTGAGGGATTCTTCCCTGATTTATCTCAACAAATCCAAAACTTTCTCAGAAAAGGTTATCACTCCCCCAAAAGGGTGCACAGGGCACTCAAACACTCCCCCAAAGAGGCCCAGGGAGCACTAGCACTCCCTGACAGTGGATAGGGGAGCGATCCTCTCCAAAATCCATTTTTTAGTGTCTCTTTCAGTGGCAAAAGGTTTGTACTCCCTATCAAGTGATCTCTCTTCTTCAAAACTAGTCTTTGAGGTGTCTTAAGTGTCCTTATGATGTTGTTAGAGGCATGACATAGGCAATATGGAAGTATGATGTTTGTGACACTTGCAACACTTGTGGTCAAAATGTGACACTGGCGGACAAGATGCGACACTTACAACATTTGTAATGACGAAACTTGCGACACTATTGAAGTGAGTAATTTTGAGGTGTAACACTCTTTGATTTCAAGTCAAGGTGGTTGATCCACATAAACCTCCTCTTCAAAGATACCATTCAAGAAAGCTGACTTAACATCCATCTGGTATAATTTCCATTTGTGTTGAGTTGTTATGGCTAAGAGAGTCCTTACAGTGTCTAACCTTGCTATTGGAGAAAAAGTTTCACCATAATCAATACTAGGGATGATTTTAGGGGCTGAATTTCGCTCATGGGCTAATTTTCCATGGTTTTTCCAAAAAAGAGATTCGCTATTTTAAAAATGATTCATCCAAATTCTATATGATAAAATTATTTTACCTTAAAAATCACCAAAATTTTATAAAAAACTATATAAAATCCTTAGAAATTTGAATATTTTTACAAAAATATTGCCAAACATTTATAGTTGGCATATGAAGGATTAGTAAGATTCACCAAGGTTTCTACATTTTAAAATAAATTTCCATATTTAAAATCATCCCTGATCAATTCCAAGTTGTTGTGAGAATCCTTTGGCAACAAGTCTTGCCTTGTGTTTTCCAATCTTCCCCTTTTCATTGAGTTTAGTTTGGTAAACCCACTTGACACCAATACTTTTCCTGTGTCTGGTAAGATCAACAAGATCCCATGTCTTGTTCTTCTCAATGGATCCAATCTCTTGGTTCATGTATTGAACCCAATGTAGCTCTTTAGCTATCTCTTTAAAACATGTAGGTTGACATGAAATTAATGCAAAAAGATTGCGTTGATCAATATCATCCAACTGCTGATGGATTTCTCTAAAGCTATGAGTTTTCTGATTTTGAAGTTCAGAGGATGAATTTATTCTTGAAGTAGAGTTGTCCTAAGGACTTTTAGGCTGTCCTTGTACTTGCAATATTGGAAGAGCAGGCTGATGTGTTTGTTGTTATGAATTCTCTATGTTTTCTGGAAGTGGTAACAATGGATTTTGACTATCCAATGGATTTTCAAGAAATTTGACATCCCTACTGAGAATTAGCTTCTTTGAAATCACATTGTAGAGTCTGTAGGCTTTGGATGTCTTACTGTAGCCAACAAACATGCATTTGTCACTTCTATCATCAAGTTTATTCCTCAATTCGAAAGGTATGTGAGTGAATGCAATGCATCCAAATGTCCTGAGATGAGAAACATTTATCTTTGTACCACTCCATGCTTCTTGAAGGACATTCATCTTGAGACTAGTGGTTGGAGATCTATTCACGAGATAAACTAAGAATGCTACTACTTCATCCAAAAATAGATTTGACAGACATTTCTATTTGAGAAGGCTTCTTTCCATGTTCATTCTTGTCTAATTTTTCCTTTCAGCCACTCCATTTTGCTATGGAGTATATATGATGATGCCTTGTGATTTGCATAAATTTGCAAATTCTTAGGAGTTGTATTCTCCTCCTCCATATGACCTGCGAACTTTTACATATTTGCCACTTTGTTTTTCATCTTCAGCTTTGAATTATTTGAACTTTGCAAAGGTTTCAGACTTCTGTCTAAGAAAATAGATCCAAATTTTCCTTCTAAAGTCATCAATAAACGTTAGAAAATAAATGCTACCACCTATTGAATTTTTTTGCATTGATCCACATAGGTCAGTGTGAACCAAATCTAAGTGTTGTTTGGATTGTGTGGAGGACTGTGGAAAACTAATTCTCTTATGTTTTCCAAAAATGCAAGATTCACATGGGGTATTTTTCTCTTTGAAGACAGGTAGTCCTTTGACCATGGAGTGCTTCTGTAGAAGGCTTAGACTCTGAAAGGGTAGATTTCCAAATCCTATATTCCATATCGTAGTTTCATTGGTGGTGGATGCACTTTGTGCATATGATTGGATCAGATTTTCAGTTTTGAGGGTCAGGGGAAACATTCTATTATTAGTCATGTGGATTTCAGAAATCAATTTTCTGTTGGGGGTTTTATCATATATCCTACATGATGGTCCTTCAAAAAGTACCTTATATCCATGTTTAATTAGTTGTCCTACACTTAACATATCATATTTCATATCTGGAACATGATAGACATTGTTTATGTCTTTCTTTAAATTTTGTTTAGTAAGAATAGGTATAGTTCCTTTTCGTAAAACTTTGACTAATGAATCATTTTCAAGTGTAATATCAGATGAAATTGAAGAATCAATGCATGAAAGTAAATCTTTGTTACCTGTCATGTGATTGCTTCATCCATTGCCGAGCAACCAAAGATCTTTGTGTTGTTTTTCAGTCTTGTGGCATGAGAGAAACATACCATCTGAGGTTTCTCCTTCATGATTTGAGATATATGCTCTTCCTAAGAGTTGATTTGCTTTCTTCTTCCGGAATTGAAATCCATATTGCCCATACTTTTTGCAGTAATAGCATTGTATGTTTGATTTTTCATTTGATTTTATCCCTCTGCCTCTTTGAGGCTGGAAATTTTGATTCTGGCTATGTTCTCTGTGACCTTGGAAATTTTGATTCTAGTTCTATTGTCTATGACCATGGAAATTTTGATTTTGGTTCTGTTGTTTGTGACCTTCACTTGAGTGATGGTTACTTGGAATGCTCCCTCTTCCTTGGTGACCTCTTCCTATGCCTCTGCCTCTCCCTATGCTGAAGGAGAATTGAGTCTTGAAGGAATTGGCTATTGACTCATCTTCTAGATGTAGTCTAGTATCATGTGTCAATAGAGAGCCCATTAATTCATTTGTTGAAAAATTTGACAGATCCTTGGATTCAAGGATGGATGTAACAAACATTTTGAATTTCTTTGGTAGGATTCTGAGGAATTTCTCAACAATTCTTTGATCAGGGATGGCTTCACTAGTCAATCTGATCTCGTTTACAATTCCCATTAATCTGGTCATAAACTGGTGAACGTTTTCAGATTCTATCATTTTTGAAGTCTCAAAATGTGTCCTCAAGGTGTGCATCTTGACAATTTTGACCCTGTCATTTCCTTGGTAAGCTGATTTAGGGATGTCCCTGCCTTGTTTTAAAGTAACAACGCCTGTGATTTTTTAGAAAATCGATTCATCCACTCAATTTTGAATCCAAAATTTCGCCTTATTCTCTCTCTTCCTCTGTGTTGCATGAGAAGTTCTTTGTTGATTAGTCATGGCTGCAAGGTCTACTGGATCTAGTTCCACGTAGCCAATATCCACTAGATCCTAACACTCTTGTGCTTGTAAGAAGGATCTCATTCTAAGAGACAAAAAATCATAGTTATTTCCAAGAAGAATCGGTCCTTGTGTTGGTCCTAAATTGCTAGAGGTGGCCATATTGTAAAAAAATTGAATAGAAAAAAAATTGTTAGAGATTTGCATGCTTAGTTGTTTCTTGCACATAAAACCAGGTTCACGAAATCTTCTGTGTGACTTTGGGCTGAAAAACACGGGGTAAACTCCTTCTTTAACTTCAATTTTGATGGATTTGACTATCCGAGCACGGTATCTATGGAGTCAGAGCTAAAAACACTGTTCTTTAGAAACTATAGCCCCTCTAATGGCAGAATTGGGATTTATGAGTTTACTTGAGAGCCAAAAAAAAATTCGAAGTTTAGCTTCTCATGTGACCAGGGGATGGAAACCAGGAAATCCGGGTCTTTGAGCTTCGAGTGTTTAGATGTTGAAGGTCTCAATTTCTACAAATAATCGATTGTCCGAAGTGAGAGAGCTGTGTCCACATGTCCTCTTGATTTGGACGACCGATATGTACTTCGAGAGTTTGAGATTTTTTGTCCGCTTGCTTGCGCAATCCTCTGAAGTGTCGTATGTCTAAAGTGAGAGATCTTCCTCTGCGTGGCCTCTTGATTTGGACGACCAAGATTTACTTCGGAACTTCGGGCTTTGGGTGTTTCGAGGTTAACAACACCAAAAACCACCGAAGTGATAACCTTCCAGAGTGACAAATATGTCGACGTGTATCCTCAACTTTGAATGGCTTAGATTTGATTTGCGACTTCAGGTAGATATCGCTATGCAAAACCTTATGGAGTTCTAAGTCTCTGAAGTGAGGGGTCTGGCGCCG
Organism: Picea engelmannii; assembly: GCA_009831015.1. NCBI lineage: Eukaryota > Viridiplantae > Streptophyta > Pinopsida > Pinales > Pinaceae > Picea > Picea engelmannii. The sequence continues at coordinate 369,948 of ML789510.1, read as the reverse complement.
TGTGTCCTTATTGATGGATGGTCCAGATGAACTCCAAGTTTCGGGCCTTCGGGAGTTTTGGCTTCTCGCATATGTCTTTCTTCTGAAGTGATTATCATCGTAGTGCAGGATCACCTGCCACGTGTCCACTTCGATCAATGATCTGGATATACTCCGGCTCTTCGGAATTTTGGGAGTCCTTTACTCCTGAGCTTCTTTTTTCTTCCTCCCATAGTATGATATCACCTGACGCATGTCACTTGCTTGAATATCAATGACCCTAAGTGATTGGGGAGAGTTAACTCGTGCTCACTCTTTAATTTCCTTGATGATCTCCACAAAGTGAAGATGGTCGACTCTAGTTGGATCGATATCTGTCGTTGATCTGTTGATCTAGAAAGATCAATCATCCTAAGAGATTGCGGACTCCCAACTTGCACAAACTATAATTTCCTCTCTGATCCACGGAATGCAAAGATGCTCATTGATAGAGGGATCGATATCTACCGTTAATTTGTTGATCTAGCAAGATCAACAATCCTGAGTGATTACAGGCTCACAACTTGCACAAACTTTAATTTCCTCTCCGATCCCCACAATGCGAAGATGCTCGTTGGTAGTGGGATCGATATCCATTGTTGATCTGTTGATCTAGCAAGATCAATGATCTTGAGTGATTGTGGGCTCACAAATTGCAGAAACTTTAATTTCTCTCTTGATCCCCGCAATGTCTCCCCACCGTCGATCTCTCTCCAATGAGATCTGATGGTCATGACTTGATCTTTTCTTGATCTGACGGTTGATTTTGCTCTTTCTCACATCTTACGGCTGAAAAAAAAAATTGCCTTGCCTGCAGGATCGTCGTTTTTGAGCTTAATTAAAGGCTCGGATATGTTCTCGCATCCAATCTTCTGGCTGAAGAAGCTTCTCCTTTGTTTCCTCTGCAAACTTTTTTCTTAAGAAAGAATTTCACAAATTCTTTAAATGCTCGTGAATCTTTAAGTGTTTCATCCTTCTGCAACTCTACTTCCTTGCGCTTGTTGTCTCCAACAATATTTTGAGAGTACTTCGGATTGTAAACTGCTCTCCAAGCTTTGTGAAGAATCGTGCATCGCGTGCTCTCGTTTGCGAGACACTGTAAGCTCTGTGATGTTCTTATTATGATGGAGTTTCTCTCCCGACACTGTGAAGGGACTTACGTCCTAAGCTCTAATACCATGATAAAATGAGAAGCAAAGAAGATAATACAAAGAAGATGAAATTAGAAACAAGAATGAATAGAGCGCAATTCATTAAAGGAAAAGAGTTGAGCTAAATAAACTTCAGCAAATCAAGAAAATCAAGAAACAATCGTACAGTTGGTTGTACAGTCACATACTGTTGAGGTTATACATATGACTAGCACAGCCACAAACTCGTGGCTGGTGAACGCCGAAAGGTTTCGATTGACCCAAACTTACGCTGACCTTAAAAGTTGTATAACTAGATTCCAAAAATATAAATTAATATATTTTCAACCGCACTAATGACATACATCATCATAATCTTTTATTTTTACATTTTTCATAAAAAAAATATTATATTTTATTGATTTTAATATTAAAAAAAAATAAAAAACATTTTTATCATTTTTATCTTTACGTTTTTCTTAAATGAAACTTAATTCGGTTGTATATTTCAATTATTTTTTAAAAAATTTCAAAATTATTCATTGACCTAGTCTTTGACTCTTGACATAGTTAAATGAAACTTAATTCGGTTGTATATTTCAATTATTTTTTAAAAAATTTCAAAATTATTCATTGATCTGGTCTTTGACTCTTGACATAAGTGTTCAACGACGGTCTCTGGCACCGTGTCCCTGCAATCTATGGTCACTACAGTAATTTAAAGGACCCATTCATTGGCCTGCTCTTTGACTCTTGAATCGGCGTTCACCAAAACTGTGTATCTAGTTGCTGGTATTTGGTTCAATAGAAACTGTGTCCGCCTCTCCGTGATCGTTTAATCGTTTAAGACTGTGACCCTCCTGGACATGCACCAACTTCTTTTGCAGATTATAGGTGAAGAGATCAGGAGCCATGTTTATGAAACGTGACAGTAAAAAATGAAACGCTTATGGGTAGGCTATCTAATATGAGACTTGACAGTTGAGGAAATCCAAAGGTTAATATTTTAAACGTGGCAATCATATGGTGATATAGTAATTTTTTAATATGATTAGGTAAATGTTAAAAAGTAAACAGGTAACTGATGCATTCAAAAATACATGTAAGTTATGAAGAGTAAATCGCATTCATTGATTTGGGAGGACAACTAAGAATATGCCAACATCTTCAATTGTTAACCATTAGATTAGAAATTTAAATTAAAAGGTGATTAATTGTGCTCATTGTCAATAGGTGTACGCCTTTCGGATTAACTAGCACAGCCACAAACTTGGTGAAAGCAGAAAGGTTTCTACTGACCCAAACTTAAGCTGACCTTAAAATTTGTATAACTAGATTCCAAAAATATAAATTAATATATTTTCAACCGCACTAATGACATACATCATCATAATCTTTTATTTTTACATTTTTCATAAAAAAAAATTATTATATTTTATTGATTTTAATATTAAAAAAAAAAAAAACATTTTTTATAATTTTTATCTTTACGTTTTTCTTAAATGAAACTTAATTCGGTTGTATATTTCAATTATTTTTTAAAAAATTTCAAAATTATTCATTGACCTGGTCTTTGACTCTTGACATAGTTAAATGAAACTTAATTTGGTTGTATATTTCAATTATTTTTTAAAAAAAATCAAAATTATTAATTGATCTTGTCTTTGACTCTTGACATAAGCGTTCAACGACGGTCTCTGTTCCTTGGCACCGTGTCCCTGCAATCTATGGTCACTACAGTAATTTAGAGGACCCATTTACCCATCACTGTTGTATATTTGAAATTACTAATTACAACTAGTTATTAGTAATTAGCAGGAGCACCGTTTCTAACCTGGAAATTATTCATTGGCCTGCTCTTTGACTCTTGACTCGGCGTTCACCAAAACTGCGTATCTAGTTGCTGGTATTTGGTTCAATAGAAACTGTGTCCGCCTCTCCGTGATATCGTTTAAGACTGAGACCCTCCTGAACATGCACCAACTTCTTTTACAGATTATAGGTGAAGAGATCGGAGCCACGTTTATGAAACACGACAGTAGAAAATGAAATGCTCATGGGTAGGCTATCTAATATGAAACTTGACAGTTGAGGAAATCCAAAGGTTAATATTTTAAAAGTGGCAATTATATGGTGATACAGTAATTTTTTAATATGATTAGGTAAATGTTAAAAAGTAAACAGAGTAACTGATGCATTCAAAAATAAAAGTAAGTTATGAAGAGTAAATCACATTCATTGATTTGGGAGAACGACTAAGAATATGCCAGCATCTTCAATTGTTAGTCATCATATTAGAAATTTAGATTAAAAAGTGATTAATTGTGCTCATTGTCAATAGAGGTACGGCTTTGGACTTAATTTAACAAAATGAAAATGCTTAAATCAAATGTGTTAAATACAATCAGGAAGAAGTTAAAGGTAAGTTGTAAGAAGGACAGTCATAACCCAAAAAAAGAGTCATAACCAAAAAAAAAGGTAATGGATTCCCTTCTATACCATAAAAACGTGCAGAACCAACCGTGGAGGGGAAGCTTCGCAAGTATATCTGCGTATTTGTTCCTTTGTACCCTCTTCTTCTAGCTGGGATATCATAAAAATATATTTTGCTAACAGAAACATGATTTAGTTGAAGCATTATCAAATAACTAAGGCTGTATTCGTTTACAATCATGAAGAAGTTAAAGTAAGTTGTAAGAAGGACAGTCATAACCAAAATAAAAAAAGTAATGGATTCCCTTGTTTACCATAAATATGTGGAGAACCAACCGTGCAGGGGAAGCTTCGCAAGTATATCTGCGTATTTGTTCCTTTGTACGCTCTTCCTCTAGCTGGGATATCATATGGTTTATGAATTTAAGGAACTGTAATCAGAGATAGGACAATCTTAACAAAAAAGTAAAGGATTCCCTTGTATGCCATAAAAATGTGTAGAACCAACGGTGAAGGGGGAAGCTTCGCAAGTATATCTTCGTATTTGTTCACTTGTGTCCTCTTAGTCTAGCTGGGATATCATATGGTTTATACCACGGCCGACAATTAAATCCCATGACATCTTTCAGTATATTCCTTCAACCTATTCTATTTAGGCTACCTTCTGGCCCAAATGTAGCAGTATCGCTTTACTCAAGCGAAAATCACTTAATTTTAGTTTTGATTTGTGCAGGGAAGTTACAGGCAGCTTTTCTTTGGCGGGAGGGAGGATGATAGTACGATCCATGGTTAATGTCCGCCCATTAATAGAGATCGCTGTGCATTTTAAATTTTTGCTATTACATAAAGTAGTGAATTGGTCCGGTTGCCAGCTCTGCCCTTTAATTAGACCGCCATTCCTCCCTGCCAAAGGAGAACTGCCCTGCGACTGCACTGTACAATGCCATGCAATCTGCTATAACTATCAGCACTGGATGTAAAAGGAAGAACTCCTATTCTCGCTTGCAAATCAATATTAGTAGGTTGTTCCATTCGTAATCTAATAACTATGTTTTAGACGATGACTGCATGTATGCTGCATTGTTCAGCAGGATAAGCAGATACAATCTGAATTCACACGTTTGTAGAATCCATGGAATCTCCTCGCAAAGATTCGAAAGCCATGACCATCGTAGCGATTTCAACTTCAGCAGATTAGGATATAGAGTATTTTTATTTACGCAGATATGACAGAGTAGGCATTGTATAACAGTATTGATCTAAGAAGAATGGCGCGTATTGGTTTATATTTACAGCTTTCCCACTCTTCCTTCATGTTTATTCCAATATGAATTTGAATATCGAGCGGATTTGAACTTGATTGCATGTCGGAAACCTTATATATGTTCGTAATTTAAGTAGGCCATCCCTGGAATTCATTCTAACATGTAGCGGCTGTGTAGACTTTTCATGAACAGAAGTGGAGATCGAAGCCACTGGACGAGAAATTCCCATCGGACGCACGTCAGGACTGAAAACCTAGCTTTCCAAGTGCTATTTCTTTTGAGCTAAAGATTCCGGAATGTTATGATATTTGATAAGGTCAGGTTATTAAATTCGGTTATTCCATACGCAGTATAACTGCCTATTGGAACGATAACTTTCTAATTGTAAATTGTATATAAATGATAACTGCCTATTGGAATGATAACTTTCTAAATGTAAATTGTAATTGTATTTTATTTGTGTTGTAGACTTAGTTTCAGAGCATTTTGAAACTTTTTTCTAATGGAACATATTAGTGCAAGATGCTCAATACCATAATAATAAATATTACATAATTATACAATTATTAAATAACAATTATGAAAGAAAAATCTCACAATTTAAAGCACATTCAATGGACAATGGAAAGATAACTTTCTAAATGTAAATTGTATATAACTTCCTATTGGAATGATAACTTGATAACTTTCTAAATGGACATTGTATTATATTTTGAAACGTTGTTTACTTAGTTTCAAAGCATTTTGAAGCTTTTTTCTACTGGATCATATTAGTGCAATGTGCGGAATACCTTTTTATATTCATTACCCTCCTTTTTATATTCATAGTAGAAATTAAATAAAGATAATTATAATAATAAACAATACATAAGCATACAATTATTAAATAACAATTATGGGAGAAAAATCCCATTAGCACATTTAATGTATTATTCACAAACTAAATGATCAAAATGCATCAGAGTTTGTGTTCTCAACAAGAGTGTTTATCAGTAGCATAAGGATTCTTAAAAATTTTGGTAGGGTAAGAATGTTTTTCACCAACACTAGAGCTAAAATTTTTGGTAGGGTAAAAATGTTTTTCACCAAGAGTAGAGCTCAATAAATTGTCATAACAAAATTAGTAAATCATTTATGGTTTTTCAATTATACATGCTAGAAACCACCCATAATTAATTGGCCAACTATTATTACTTAGCAATCATTTACTTTTAGTGATATGCACTTATTAGCTGCTACTTACTTCTCAAGTGTTATTCTTTATTCCATGCTATAGCTCTACATTTACTCCCTAACATAACTCTACATTTATTTCCTTCCACTTCTCTACATTTACTCCCTCTCATGGCTATGAATTTATTCCCTTCTTCAATATAGGAGTACAAGGTATATGACAAACTTGTTCCAACATTCCCACTTGTCATATAACTTGCAATGATATACAAGAGAATTCATCTAGTTGTGAACTAATTGCTACGGGGCATAAGGAATATAAACTCAAAACACCACTCAATTTACCTATACTCATTGATTTCACGCGTCTACACTATTCCCCAAGTGTCAAATTTCTATAGTGTCACCTCTCTACATTATCTACCATGTTCATAATGAAATGTTATTGGATATCTATATGCTTTTCTTTCACAAAAATGGTTTGGTCCTTAGCGAGACAAATGACATTCAATTGCAATTTCTTTTTAACTTATCCCTACTTTGTAACACAATTTCTTAAGCCAAATGGTCTCCTTAAAAGTGAGTCTCTGACATATACTTTGGTGGTTGTTAAGACATTGCATAACATACTTATTATCTTTCATTTTGGTAACACTCCAGTGCGAGTTGTGGGTTCTTTTCTGTTTCTGGCTAACAATTTTCACTATTTTCCCCCTTTTTTCCTGTTTTTTTTAATTATGGCTTCGGGTTTGAACAATGTCTACCCATGTCAAATTCTGTGCAAAGTTTGGGTTTAGCATGTCCTCGATCCAGATTTGATGTGGAACTAGTCGGGACGTTGGGAGTCTAATATTAACAAAGGTTAGTGTGCTTCTGGACCATTACTCATCTTACGGAAGGTCGTGGTCGAAGGTACATGGGTTTATTTATACTAATATTATTAGTTGGGTTTATTTGTTACTTCCCTATTCGCAAACATTATTCCTCTTCCAGTCGTTATCCTTGTTCAAACCTTATATATTATTTTTCTTTTTAATCATTACAGGGTTTCTTCAATGTAGATAATGGTCACAACCCATATTTTAGACTTGCATTGCTCATTTTAATTTTTTATTTATGTGATATAATAAATGGTAAGGATTTATGGAAACTACAAACTAATGATGGGTGGACGAGGGTACCCATCATAATTGATTGTTGGTCTACGCTAGTTAATTTCTACCACACAATCTTCTACTTGGGAAAATCGAGCTGCTCGAAGTGAAAAATATATTATCATAACGCTTCTAATAAATTTCAGAGTAATTTTATTCATTCTCTTTTTATAATATAATTTGTGCTTGTATAGGTGTACTTGGTCACACTATCAATATTACTCCAGATTGTGTTGCTTCACTCTTTCTTATTTAGGTGTCATAGTAATCAGTATTCTTATAATGTTTTCTTATACGTTATAACTATGGCTTCAATGAAAAGATTAAGCAAAGACATAATTGATGCAACACTCTACAGTATTGATGTGCATTCTATTAATATGAACATGTATAGTTACATAATATCGTTACAAGAAGTTACAGAGTTATCAACTCCTGTAATGGTAAACTAACTAATCAAGTAGTTAAGGATGTAATTAGGTATTTTCCTTAACACTCCCCCTTAATTACGTTCGATAAAAGCTATCATTATCACCATCGTCCAATGTAAATAGACTTCACACTCCCCCTTAAACAAAACTTGGTCCTAACCAACTCTGAGATTAATATCTCACATTTCCCCTATTAATCGAAGATTCTAATTCTCATATGCAATCATCAAGTTAGCATATGAGTAGACACTCTTGTATCTACCAAAGTGGAATTAATACCACATTCCTCCACTGGACAATGCCTCAAGCTGCTCGAAACCAGGGATAGTTCTGATGTATCATGGCCAACGTTTCACGTTGTTCGAAACCAAGGATACATGTTACATGATCACATACAGAGCTATGTAGTCATGATTCAATCAGGGCTTACTGAACATGGGGAACAAAGCTTGCTTATAGAAAATCTCACAACTTCTTACAAATGTGACCAAAAAACTTATTGGAGTGTCTACTGGGGTGTTGGGTACAATTGAACATGCACCCCTCAAATTACAACAATTTAGTTCTACATGCACCCCTCGAACTACACCAATTTATTTCTTCTTATATTTGCTGGTGAAAATTTAGTTGTATTTGATTGCATTCTCTTATCCACTTTTTCTTTGTCTCTACCCATCTTTCTTCTTCGGATCTTTTCGATTTCCTTTCTTTCTCAGGGTGAATTTTTTCAGCATGCAATTTTCGTTGGTTAATAATGTGGAAACGTTGTCCATAAAATGGTTCTCCCTGGAAGCCTTGATATTTTTTCTTGTAAACTATCACTCCATGGCGACTCTTCTTCACTAGAATCTGTTTCTTTGATTCACTGATATCGGCTCTCTACTAGTCTGACTAGAATATGCTCCGTCGGCTCACTGAACTTGCTTCACGCTTTTCAACTTTCTTAATAAATGCCAAAATAAATCTCATCGCCATGTGTTTTCCTCTTGAATTTACCTTCGTCTTGGATTTCCATATTATCGTGTCATTTGTTAGAGTACCTAATTCTAACAAAATAACTGTATCAATATTGAGTTAGATAGACTCAAAAAGATTCAATACATTCGTCCAAGAAAAAAATATGTTCTCATATCACCAAAGCATTAAATTTATTTTCATCAACTTTAACAACTTGCACAAACAACCATTTAAACCAATCATGCTTACAACCACATTCATACTTCAACAAACAAAAAATTCCCAAACATTTTTGAGAATTCCATCCACATCCACTTCAAACATCACATTTACATGTGACAGTCTCCATTTGTCTATGGCCTTAGAAACTTGTCAAATATTTATGGCTCCACTCAATTTTTTTACAGATTGTGGATCTTATAGCTCTTATAGCAAATTGTGGATCTTATAACTCTACACCATGTGCAACCCAAAAAAATTCTCACGACCTCCTTTGAAATAATAAATAATATTTAAATAATAAAGATTTTTTAAATAATAAAGATTTTTTTTTAAATAATAGAGAGCACTTTTTTTTTATACATCTTATAAAATCTAAGATAAAAAAAAACTTCTTGCTTGGCTTCCTCACCAATTGTGCCGATCTTTTAAAAATCACATGAGTGCTCCTAAAAACAAATTATGGTCGCTTCTCTGGGATTTCTCACGTGCCGGGTAAACCTTATCTTTATGCTTTTGAATCAACCTCTCTTCTTGTAGAGAACGATTACTTGAAACTGCCTACCTCAACTTTCAAATAAACTCCAAATACTTTTCAACAAGATCTATGGAAACTGCCATGCAAATCCAAAGTTTGTTTGGGCATTTCAAATAAAAGAGCAATCGACTCTCTTCCAAACGGCCGACACCTTTCTATATGAGAGCATGAGACAAAAAAACCCTTCACGTCAAACAACAAATTTCTCACAACAAACAACAATAGTCTCTCACAGCAAAGAACGACAGTCTCTTTCTCTATTATATAGTGACAATTTCAAGACCGATTCCTCTTCTCTTAACAGGAGCTACTTCCATATTCCTGGGTCCTGGGCCTTCTAGTGATGGAGTGAGGTCTAGACCTGCTCTGATACCATGAAAATATTAAGCAGAGACATAATTGATGCAACACTCTACATTATTGATGTATATTTTATTACTATGAACATGTATAATTACATAATATGGTTACTAGAATTTAGTTGCAGATGTAAGATGTGACACCATTGTTTGTTTGAGATTGTTCGATGTAAACAAAGATTTAATGGTTACCAACCATTGCTCTATTGTCTATTTATTTGAGAAGAATTGTGATATGATCTTTTATTCTATGTAATATATTTATCTGTTGAATTGTCCTAAGGTTAATTGTCTGTGTATTAAAATTATGTTGTTCAGTATTGAAATTTAGAATATAGAATGGAACTGGTACCCATCATAGATACTCTAGTTATTTTTCAAAATGTTTTACCCTCATTAGGTTAATAGAATTGATTCTTGGTAAGTATTCTAATTTAACCACGGTCATTATTTTCTTTTAATCAGTTGTTCTGAATTGTTCCAAGCACTACTTGTAATTTTTTCTTGAAATTATCTAGATTGTTTTCATTCTTGTTTAATAATTTCTATAGAGCCTCAAAGGCCGAATTTAAAAGAGTTGACATTATATTTTCAACCTTTACTACATTGGTTGTAATTATTCTTAGTATTTATTTGACATTTTATTTAACAAGAAGACTTAATTCCCTGTATCTTCTATCTTCTAGATTTTTTCTACCATATTAGCAATACTATTTAGAGTCTTAAGCATAGTGGTTACAATTAAATTTACATAGAGTTTTTTCAACACTTAGAATCTAGTAATTGCATGGAAATACTTCAATCATTCTAATCTAGGAATTCATTTATTCATCGATATCTGATAGTTAACATAAACAGTCACATAAAACAATATAGAATAAAATAAAACATTTAATCTGTGAACAATTTGCAACTCTGATCAATAATAAACTATCCATACTAAAATTGGAACATGGAAGAAAAAACTGTAGCTAAATATTTCTAAGGGAAACATATGTTAGGTAGGTCATTCCTCGCAACTGTAGTTCAGAGAAGCTACGTATGCCCACTCTATCACCCCCGAGCTGAATCCAGATCCAGGAAGTTAATCAAGTGACTTACTACATGTTTTAGGTCTACACTATTTACATGAGCATTCTCTTGTGTCATGCAATTTCTAGATATTTTACATCCATATCTGAATGGCGCCCCATCCTCTTTGTTTCCTTTTATTTTATAACATTTTCCTAGGTCTTTGACACATGAACAAGCCTCCTACTCATTGAGTACCTATCAATTTTATTTTTACACATATTTCTTCAGATTCCTTAGAATCCTGAGATTTGTCTCACTTAATTGAGTTAAATCAACTAATCTCCTCGATTTCCCCCCTTCTACTGTCACTTGGTTGCTTCTCTTTTGGATCAAAAAACTCTCTCTTCTAACATTATTACTCAATATGTGCTTCTTATTTTATTAATAAAACAATAAGCATTTGATTTGGATCATAAAGATCCATAATGTGTTGATAAACAATAATAATAATAATAATAAATAAATAAGTTTTAGTTTTGTAAATTCTAGGTATCGCAAAAATATAAAAGATGCATCATATTAAAAGAAATACATGTATAAAAATAAATATGACATTATTTGTAAAACTTAGAGCTTAAAAGGTTATGGAATATTTATAAATGAAGACCTTATTTCAAAAGATCAAATTAAATTAAAGAAGGAGGCTCAAAAGGTAAAGGAAGCTATAAATCAAGGAAAGTGGACTATAGTTAGGAACCAAAAAGATATTTTTAGGGATAGAGACAAAAAATACAATGATAAATAGCTTCCGAGACACATGGGATCCTCTTCTGGAACTATCATGGTTTTCCATAGAGTAAATGGCCCATAATAAGTTGGATCTCTAGTGACATTGACATTATTCTCTTGGTTAAAACTTGGGAGCATAGTGAATGTAAGGTCCCTAATATCGAAGGTTTTATTTTGTGGTCCACATGGAACAAGAATTCCTCCCATAAAGGGATTGGAGACATAGCATGTTAAATAAAAATGAACATTTCTCATGACATTTGGTTTCAAAAGAAAGATCCTTCAATCGGTACACATGGATGGATATATCTGATATTAAGGCTAAGAATATTTATATATAAATATGTCATTTTGCACCTACTAACACTACCTTTTATACAATTTTTTTTTATATAAGAATTGTTCTTACAAAATATTAGAGCAAGATATCTACAATATGAAAAATTATGGTAGTATCCTCATGATAGGAGACTTTAATGCTGTAATTTCAACTAATCAAGCTATTATTTTAAGTAATGACTGCTACCCTACTCCTCTTTGTCTAGAAGAGGAGATTGCCTTAACTAACATTTTTAAAAGAAACTCTGAAGAATTGATCGAGAAATTGTTTGGTATTGAGTTAATCAAGATCTGCAGTTCTCGGGAAATAATAATTTGCAATCAGGGATGATTTTAAGGATGGAAACTCATATCAAACTGTAGAAACCTTGGCGAATATTATTAGTCCTTAATATGTAAACTATAAAATGTTTAGTGATATTTTTGTAAATATATTAAAATTTCTCAGGATCTTATATAGTTTCTATAAAACTTGGGCTATTTTAAAGCTAAAATAATTTTATTCTATAGAATTTGGGTGAAACAATTTGAGAAAAAATGGAAATTGGTGAATCGTTTTTGGTGAAAAAGCATGGAAAATTAGCCAATCTATAAAATTTAGACCACAAAATCATCTATGTTTGCAATGGTGTAAAGAAGTGGCCAAATTATAACGAGATGAGTTGTATCCATGGGATGGGTACCATTGTTGTTGATTATGTAATATTGGATATCCCCTTATACCAACAAATAGTAAACTTTGATCTTTTAGATAACAACAAACCTAACTCTCATCATATACCTCTAGTCCTAACTCTTAACATTTCCATGCACAAAAGCTCTGTAGAGGAGCACTCTGATATCCAAAGGAACTTAATTTTTGACAAAAAAGTTCAATCTCTTCTTAAAAGGCTTAATCAATACTTTAAAACTCTTATTATATTAAACCAATATTTAAGCTGACTACCATAATTTCACAACAACGCTCTCTAATTCAATTAATAATTTCTCTATTAAGGTGCTACATAAAAAGAAAAATTGTAAAAATAAACATTTGTACCATAATGAATATAATATTGATGGAAAATAAACTAGGGATGCTTCCAATGCATTTCTAATATATGATAAGAAAAATAGATACAAAAGATTAATTAAAGGGGGGGAGGCTATATACATAGAAAGAAAGAGAAGATTTTGCACCTATTTAAGATAGATCCTAATAAATTCTTGAGGAAAGTTCTAAGATGTAAAACTTAAGAAAATAATAATATCCCCTAACATCATGAACATCAAGTCAAACATCTCTACAAATGATGAAGTGTTTTCTATACAAGACATTTATTTTGGGGTTAAGCCACTATCAAAAGGAAAATATAATGACATCGAAGGTTACCAGGTTGAAATATTAAAAATCGGAGGACCTATACTTATCCTTCACATACATAAGCTTTTCAATTTAGCTATCCATCAGGGCTTCCCAAAACCTTAGACTCAAAGCCTCATTGTACCTATTTTTAAAAGTGGGGATAAAACCAATCCCTCTAATTATAGTACCGTTATGACCAGCCCCATTTTAGCTAAGATATATCCAGGTATTTTTGAAAGAAGATCCGCACATGGCTAGAAAATGATGGAAAATGAACTAGAGACCCGGATGGGTTTAGATGCTACCATTCCACTATGGAACACCTTGTCACATTGAATATCACTACAGAGGAATGTTGTAATGATAAAATTTATATCCTTTTTTGTTTTCTTGATTTTAGAAAATCTTTTGAAACTATTATGAGGACTAAACTATATCATAGGTTAGAAAAGATTAAAGTCCCTTTCGAGTTAAGATTTGTTGTACTAAGGATATATGATAAAGTTATTTCCAAGATTATGAACAATGAGTATTGGTTGGAATAAATTAACTGTAATATAGGAGTCAAGAAAGGTTTTCCCCTATCCCCTACCCTTTACGACATCTATATTGATAATTTAGAAGATTCCTTAGAGGATGTAGGTTGTGTTGGCCTAACGCTCTCTAGTATAGTCATGATTATTATTCTTTATGATGATGATATTTTTCTTATGGAGAAGATTCCATTACACCTAGGTAAGAAACTAATAACCCTCAAGGACTTCTCTAGTATAGTCATCATTATTATTCTTTATGATGATGATATTTTTCTTATGGAGAAGATTCCATTACACTTAGGTAAGAAACTAATAACCCTCAAGGATTTTTGATATAATACGTGAATTACTGTGAACACTGAAAAAACAAAGGTTATGATAATAAAATCCAAAAGGATAACCTATGATGCTTTTTTTTATGACAACAATAGCTTGGAGGAAGTCCCTTCATATAAGTATCTTAGAATCGATATCCACGAGAAGCTCAATTGGAATATAACATTGAAAAAGGGATAAATGGAGGGTGGAAAGCTTATTATGGGATCAAAAACAATTGTAGATCAGTAGACCTTTGGCTTTGGGAAAACAAATTCCTCTTCACACTCTCGTCACTCCAATTATCTTATATGGATGTGAAGTTTGGGGTTTGAGTATATCTAAAGAATCTTAGAGAAATATAGAATAGATCCAATTTTTTTTATAAACTATAATCTCAAAATAAACGGAAACACGTCCTATCCTATCCTCTTCATAGAAGCAAGTCTTTCACCCATTGAAAGCATTTCTATGATCATATATCTAACATACAATAATTATATAAACAATATTTATGACAAGAGGATCCCCACAATTGCTTCAAACTCTAGCCAAAACCACCAATAGCTCAAGTGGGGATGACATAAAGATGCCAAATTTTAGATAAATCATTGGGGAGTACGAGAAGAAGCCATCATTGACAATATCGATAACATTACAAATATTGTCACTTCTAAATTTAAGGAGAATATGTGGTGTGATAAAGTATTAGTGGATAAAAAGAAATTAAGATACTACAAGGAGGTGGCCAACATTAATTTAGAATATAAAAATTGCCTCTGAATTTTGAAAAGTGCAAAGAAGAAAGTCAGCATTGCTAAAGTAAAAATAAACTCTCACAAGCTACATAGTGAAATTGAGCATTGAATAACTCTGAAAACACCACACACCACATGATGAGAGAATGTGTTATGTTTGTGACACTAAACTGGTAGAAGATAAAAAACACTTCCTCTTGGATTTCCCTTCCTATACCCATATTAGATCCCAATTTAAAAATATATTCCACATCAATGACCTTCCTAACCTTCTAAGTCGTCAAAACTATGGTGATCTTGGAATGCTTCTATCAATGCTTTTGAGCATAGAAATACAATTTTAAAATTTTGAAGAAATGTATTACCTTCTTAAAGTCTAATAAGCAAATAGATTTTAGTGGACATTAATCATCATCATGATCATCTTCATCATCAACCAATTAAGGGAAATATATATATAAAAAAATGGATCATAAATCATATATATTGAAACATAAAAAATGTCACAATAATTCGATGGGAAGTCAAGAATATGGTTAAAAAACATGCAGGGCTTTATTAGTTTCTTTTTGATATCGTGGTTTAACCAATTAAAAGGCATCAGATATATTTAGTAAGAATTATATATATATATATATATATATATATATATATGAAATTGAGTTTATCTAAACTCATGATTTATAAATTCACGATATAAATGCATCATTTATAAAACAATAACTATATATATATATACTCCAGATCCGACAACTGCAAATTTAAGATGGTACAAACTCTGATCATGACGCACCTTCCCCACACACACATATGCACTGCAGAACCAAAAACTACAAATTCAAGATGGTAAGAAATTCTGATCATGATGTCCCTAGACTCCTCTCAATGACATTCAAGCCAACGATGGCTACATGGATCTACCAGCTTCCTTTGGAGTATTGGAAGTCTAATGCACTTCCCTGGTGTAGTAAATTTCACATTTTGATTTTGTGTTGTGGGCATCACTTTGTTTGAAGAAACCTACTCTGTAATTAAAAAACCAAAAAATAAAAATAAGTGTGTTGAAATTATGAAATTTTTTATTGAATGCAATGAAAAGTTTTATTTTAAAAATTATTTAACTTTCTCCAATTGTATAGAATGGGTTTTAATCAAACCAAATCAAGGTGATAAAATAAAGCTAAAAGTGAATGTATGCTTTGAAACTCTAAAGTTTATGCTCATTCTCTGTTTTAATTAAAATAGACAATTTCAAAATAAGTACATCGATGTTTATACCGAGTGTTAAGGGATTTTTCAACTTGTGGCATTTTCATATATTATAATATATATATATATATATATATATATATATATTATAATATATATATATATATATATATATATATATATATATATATTTGGGTTTAAATTTGAGCAAATATGTTGACAAGACGAAAGAGTTTATTGATAAAAAAATCAAAGAGGAGAATCTTTTTTCTTGAAAGGCAATGTTATTGACCTAAGTGGTAGCTATGACACAAATTCAAATATCACAAATGAATGTAATGGATGTGATCAGTGTCCATCGCCATCTCCTAATGCCTCCTTACGAGTCCCGAAGATTAATAGTCCTCCAGAATGGTGCATGAGTGGATGCATAAAAATCGAGTTGCAAGTAAAATCATGTAAGTTACAATTAAAAACAAAATATTAAATATTGAAAGAATAATTTATATTTGTGAATTATGAATAATTTCTAAAATATATAATTGTATAAATGTAATGAAATAGATGGATTCTAATGTCTATTTATGAGTGAAAGACATGAGAGATATTAGGGATCAGGATATCATGGATTGAGTATAGAAATTTAGGGAGATATTGGGGATATGGTAATGGATATGAAGTGATTAACTCTTAGTAGTTATGGTCACCTATGGTTATATAAAGTTATATAAAAGGATCATTTGTACAACAAAATGTACACACAAGAATATTATGATATAATATAAATTTTCCCCTTAAAAGTTTTGAATATAATTCATGATGTCTCTTGCTCCAATATATGTTTGTATGTTTTTTTGGGGATATTAAAAATAAAATTTGATAAGAGAGTGGAAGAATCCATTCTAGCCCAGGAATACCCGGAATATGTGGAGAGAAAAAATATCATTTAATAATAGCTATAGTTTCTCTTTGTTAGTGTGAGCCACGGTTTATCCATGGAAATACTCTATCTGTCTATAGCTTTGTCCATGGACCCATATTGAGAAGAAGCACGTGATAGTTCTAGTGTGGGAGACGTTGAGTTCATCAATCTTCCATTGGAGAGAAGGCCCACAAACGAATGCAGTTCATGCATGGAGAACAGTGCTATGGCTATCCTATAACTACGCGATTTGGTCTGTTTGTGCTAGCCGCAAATGAAAGAAAACTACAGATATCAATGAATGGACTTATATATTTTATGCACATTTAACGTTGATCGATATGAAAACATTCCAGCTAATTGGAAAGAATATGTGTTAGCCTCCAAGCTGACGTCATCAAAGCAGACCTCCCCGATTGAAGAGAGAATATGTGAAGTTCTACATGCATAGTGGTCTCATGGAGACCACTGCTAAGCAGCCCGAAGGGAACCGGAATGAAAAGGATGACACAAGGCACGTGCGGGCTAAGGAGATGTAGAAGCTAAGGAGACTGTCACTGTGCTCAAAGGGAATTTACAGGTCGAGGGCACCATCAGTATCTTGCAGGGAAGAAGAGATTTTTTTTAAGGCTAGACAATTTATATTTGTTAACGTCTTATTCTTATGCAAGTCACCCGGTTTCTATTTATCTCTCGATGTGTAGCTTGGAGATTAGCGCTAGAAGCTAATGTGGTGACTTAGACCACAACATTTCCAACTAAAATTGGTGAAAGATGTTAATGAGGCAGTTGACTTCTCTTTGGATCATTCATCTCCAACAAAGCACCATCTGATTACCCAGGATTCAGTTTCACGTGTGCTGCATTTGTAATGATATTTGCATTCATCCAAGCTTGTGTGATGATGCCTTCTCCTACAATAGACTATGAAGGTAACGACTATGTGTAAGTGTTTTCCATCGAAGTTGAGCAAACAACATTGAATGTGGGATATTTACCTACCAGTAGCTGAGTTTTTAAAATAAATGATAGCCATTGATGTGAGAGTCATGTCAACATAGAATTTTTAAAGTTATAAAAATATCTAGCAACCAAAGTCCTCGAGTGTGGTAGAGGAAAAAATTTGTTATTAGAATGTCAAAGAAAATTCAGTTAAGTGTTGGGAACTCATCTACCATTGGAAACAAAGAGGAAAGGGCTCTACTCTTCACATGGTAAGCTTTCCTAGTGCACATGTTTTTTAAAAATAAATGAAAAAGGCACTTTGTTAAGGGTTGGATATTAATATAAAAGGATTCTCAAGTTAAGGAAGAAATTAAGAATAGATGTAAGGATTCAAACTAAAGTAACAAATGTAATTACAATGAAGTATTCATTGATGTAAAGAGTCAATGACAAATCACAATTGAGAGTTTGAAACCAAATATATTCATTAATAAATTATATATGCAAATTGATGTGAAGAGTCATGTAATTGATTAGGTCAAGGAGTTATTAAAAAAAGTTAAGTAAAATCCACAAAAATATTATTCAAAGTTTTGTAAAGACAAGAAACTAGAGTGCATTGGAGAGAGACTTATGATTTTTTTTTTTTTCTCATTCAAAGTGTCACAAAGTTTGAATCTATGTTGGAACTAGTTATTCTAATATTAGGAATTATTTTATGAAGATAGGGAGATTGTCATGATGAAAAAGGGTGCATGATCAATATTATTGGACACTTCAACAAATTATGTAAATTATGTAAATCACGACATTAGTGCATCAATTAAGTTTGTCAATATAATGTCATAGGTGTCTTGATCAAATCCAACGAGAAACATATTTTTGAAAAACATGTAATTGTAAATGAATAAATAATATTTCAAGTGTCTTGTTGGAGGGAGAGGTCACTCCTACCAGAACAATTTTATGAAGGTATTGAGAATAATTACCCCAGAAGTAGATGAAGAAAATGTTGACTCCATAATAACAAGAGATGAGATGATATGATGGTAAAAGAAGACTAATGAAGATGATGAATCCATGACCGAAGTAGATGAAGAAGGACTCTGAAACATAAACAACAAAAGTGAAATAAGAAAACATATTGAAGAGGAAAGAGGAAAGGATGGTGAAAAATGAAATAGCTAAAGTAGCAAAATTAAAGA
Source organism: Picea engelmannii (assembly GCA_009831015.1). Taxonomy (NCBI): domain Eukaryota; kingdom Viridiplantae; phylum Streptophyta; class Pinopsida; order Pinales; family Pinaceae; genus Picea; species Picea engelmannii. The sequence continues at coordinate 350,894 of ML789510.1, read as the reverse complement.
AGACTACAACAAAAAAAGAAGACAAAGAATGAAGAAGAAAGAAAAGCAAAATGTAAATAAGTAGTACCATGTATTAAATAATTTGAGATACATAAATAATGAGATCCCAAAAAAGTTTGAAGATCCTATTTGATGTTGGCTATTAAAACCAAAAAGTCTAAACCCTAACCTTAGATTTAGAAAGCTTGGATTGAAAAATATTTTATGTGTAAATAGCTAGTTCACATTCCATATGATACATGTGATTTGTGGCAATGAGGTTCAATCAAATGAAGAGAAAATAAATTCTTAATATGATTAAATAAATGTAAAAAAATAGATGCATTCATAAATACAAGAAAATTATAAACATTAAAATATGCCAATATCTTTAATTGCTTAACTTAATATTGAAATTTATAATTAAAAAATTGATTGAAAGATGTGTAATAACAACAACCACATTTAACTGACTTAGATTATTTGATACTAATTGAAAAAAACTATTAACGACAACATGCAATATCCATATTGTTTGACAAAAGGCCTGTCTCCGTTCTTTCAAGGTTCTCAAGTAGAGCCATATAAATGTTGGTTGCTGAGACATGCACTTATATGTGGCTGGACAGTTCCAACTAGCCGCCCAACCTTTGTATTAAAAACGTGCATTCTTTCCAATAAAAAAACAAGAAGCCCTGGCTTTTTCATTGACTTGCTACCTCGTGGCTCTCGCTTGTTATCCGAGCTATCATGCATTAAAAGAGAGGGATCATATCTCTATACAAATTTGTGCATCTTTATAAAACTTCTATACTCTACTTATTGGATTTTTAATAAGTTGATATAAACTTTAACTGGTTACACCCTCAATGTTTTCACATAAGATTTCATTTACAAGTTTAATAAATTTCATATTAAAATAAATCTAAATTAATTATTTCACAAGTAGTGAATTGGTCCGGTGGCCAGCTTTGCCCTTTAATTAGACCGCCATTCCTCCCTGCCAAAGGAGAACTGCCCTGCGACTGCACTGTACAATGCCATGCAATCTGCTATAACTATCAGCACTGGATGTAAAAGGAAGGACTCCTATTCTGTCTCGCAAATCAATATTAGTAAGTTGTTCCATTCGTAAGCTAATAACAATGTTTGAGACTGCACTAATCCGATTTATATATATTCGAATAAGAAGATTCCATGATTTATTAGATAGATTTTCAACTTCATGGTCTGCTCATTAAAGCCTATTTGACCATGACTTCATGTATTCTGCATTGTTCAGCATGATCAGCTGATACAATCTGAATTCATACGTTTGTAGAAGCCATGGAATCTCCTCGCAAAGATTTGCAAGCCAGATATGACAGCAGATATAATATAATAGATTAGGATATAGACTATTTTTGTTTACGGAGATATGACAGAGTAGACATTGCATAACAGTATTGATGTAAGAAGAATGGCCCATGTTGGTTTATATTTACAGCTTTCCCGCTCTTCCTTCATGTTTATTCCAATATGAATTTGAATATCGAACGGATTTGAACTTGTTTGCATCTCGGGAACCTTATATATGTTCGTAATTTAAGTAGGCCATCCCTGGAATTCATTCTAACATGTAGCGTCTTTGTTGAATTTTCATGAACAGAAGTGGAGATCGAAGCCACTGGACGAGAAATTCCCATCGGACGCACGTCAGGACTGAAAACCTCGCTTTCAAGTGCTATTCAACAGAAGCGATTTCTATTGAGCTAAAGATTCCGGCACGTTAAGATATTTGATAAGGTCAAGTTATTAGATTCAGTTATTCCGTATGACAGTATAACTGTCTATTGGAATGATAACTTTCTAAATGGACATTGTATTTTATTTTGAAACGTTGTATACTTAGTTTCAAAGCATTTTGAAGCTTTTTTCTAATGGAACATATTAGTGCAAGGTGCGGAATACTTTTTATATTCATTAGTAGAAATTTGAAATTAAATAAAGATAATTATAATAATAAATAATTATGGGAGAAAATTTCCACTAGCACACATCTTGAGTGGGTTTAATGGTTAAGAAAATGTGTTACCTCCTAGGAGGTCACAAGTTTAAATCTAAAAGATTCCTAAACATTTTGGTAGAGTAACAATGTTTTTCACAAACACTAGAGCACAATAAATTGCCATAACAAAATTAGTAAATCATTTATGTTTTTTCAATTATACATGCTATAAACCACCCATAATTAATTAACCAACTATTATTACTTAGCCATCATTTTCTTTTAATCATATGCATTTATTAGCTACTACTTACTTCTCAATTGTTATTCTTTATTCCCTGCTATAGCTCTACATTTACTCCCTAACATAACTTTACATTCATTTCCTTCCACTTCTCTACATTTACTCCCTCTTATAGCTATGCATTTATTCCTTTCTGTTTCTCGCCAACAATTTTCACAGTTTTTCCCCTTGTTCCTGATTTTTTCCATTTATGGCTTCGGGTTTGAACAATGTCTACCCATGTCAAATTATGTGCAAAGTTTGGGTTTAGCATGTCCCCAATCCGGATTTGATGTGGAACTAGTCGGGACTTTGGGAGTCTAATATTAACAAAGGTTAGTGTGCTTATGGACCTTTCCTCATCTTAAGGAAGGTCGTGGCCGAAGGTACATGGGTTTATTTATACTAATATTATTAGTTGGGTCTATTTGTTACTTCGTCTCTATTAAAATTTATAATATTTTATCCATTTTGTTTAAGTCTTAGTTTTGTGAATTTCATTTAAATCTTAGGTCTTCTTACTTCCCTATTCGCATAAATTATTCCTCTTCTAATCGTTATCCTTTTTCAAACATTATCTTTTTTTTCTTTTTAATCATTACAGGGTTTCATCAATGCAGATAGTCACAACCCATATTTTAGACTTGCATTGCTCATTTTTTTTTATGTGATATAATCTATGGTAAGGATTTATGTAAAGTACAAACTAATGATGGGCCCTTTCCGTGGACGAGGGTACCCATCAGAATCGAGCTTTGGTCTACGCTAGTTAATTCCTACCACAAGAGTTTCTACCTGGGAAAATCGAGCTGCTCTAGGTGAAAAAAATATTATCATAACCTTTCTAATAAATTTCAGAGTAATTTTATTTATTCTCTTTTTATAATATAATGCGTGCTTGTATAGGTGCACTGGGTCACACTATCAATATTACTCGAGATAGTGTTCAACCTGGATTCCTATGTAAGTATTTATACTCAATGTATTATACATAGTGTTTCACTCTTTCTTATTCAGTTGCCATACTAATCATTACTATTATAATGTTTTCTTATAGGTTATAACTATGGCCTCAATGAAAATATTAAGAAGAGATAGAATTGATGCAACACTCTACACTATTGATGTGTAGTTTGTTATTATGAACTTGTATAGTTACATAATATGGTTATAAGAAATTATGGAGTTACCAACTCCTGTAACGGTAAACTAACTAATTAAGTAGTTAAGGATGTAATTAGGTATTTTCCTTAACACTCCCCCTTAATTACATCGAATAAAAACTATCATTATTACTAGCGTCCAATGTAAATAGACTTCACACTGCCCCTTAAACAAAACTTGGTCCTAACCAACCCTGAGATTAATATCTCACATTTCCCCTGTTAATCGACGATTCTAATTCTCAGATACAATCATCAAGTTAACATGTGAGTAGACACCCTCGTATCTACCAAAGTGGACTTAATACCACATTCTTCTACCAAAGTGGACTTAATACCACTTTCCTCCACTGGACAATGCCTCAAAATGCTCTAAACCAAGGATAGTTGTGATATATCATGGCCAATGCTTCATGTTGTTCAAAACAAAGGATACATGTTACATGATCACATAATGACCTATGTAGTCCTGATTCAATCAAGTCTTATTGAACACGGGGAATGGATATTTCCTATAGCAAAGCTCACAACTTCTTACAAATGGGACCAAAAAACTTGAACCAAAAAACTTATTGGAGTGTCTATTGGGGTGTCGGGTACAAACTAACATGCACCCCTCAAATTACAACAATTTATTTCTACATGCACCCCTCGAATTACAACAATTTATTTCTTCTTATATTTGCTAGTGAAAATTTAGTTGTATTTGGTTGCATTCTCTTATCCACTTTTTCTTTGTCTCTGCCCATCTTTCTTCTTTGCATATTTTCGATTTCCTTTCTTTCTTGGGGTGAGGTTTTTGTGCATGCAATTTTTACTGGTCAATAATGCAGAAACGTTGTCCATAAAAGAGTTCTCCCTAGAAGCCTTGATTTTTTGTCTTGCAAACTATCGCTCCATGGTCACTCTCCTTCACTAGAATCTGTTTCTTCGATTCACTGATATCGACTCTCTTTTAGTCTGAATTGAATATGCTTCACCGACTCACTGAAATTGCTTCACTCTTTGCAACTTTCTTAATAAATTCCAAAATAAATCTCATCACCATGCGTTTGCCTCTTGAATTTACCTTCATCTTGGATTTCCATATTCTCGTGTCATTTGTTAGAGTAGATAATTCTAACAAAATAACTATATCAATATTGAGTTATCTAGACTCAAAAATATTCAATACATTGTTCCAAGAAAAAAATATGTTCTCATATAACCAAAGCATTAAATTTATTTTCCTCAACTTTTACAACTTGCACAAACAACTTTTTAAACCAAGCATGCTAACAACCACATTCATACTTCAACAAACAAACAATTCCCAAACATTTTGAGAATTCCATCCACATCCACTTCAAACATCACATTTACATGTGACACTCTCCATCTGTCTATGGCCTCTATGACCTTACAGACTCGTCAAATGTCTATGGATCCACACAATTTTCTAACACACTATGGATCTTATGGATCTTATAGATCTTATAGCAAATTGTGGATCTTATAACTTTGCACTAGGCGCAACCCAAAAAAAATTCCATGACCTCCTTTGAAATAATAAAGAATATTTAAATAATAAAGAATCTTTAAATAATAAAGACTTTTTTAAAAATAATGGAGAGCACCTTTTTTTTTATACATCTTATAAAATTTAAAATAAAAAAAAACTTCTTGCCTGGCTTCCTCACCAATTGTGTCGATCTTTTAAAAATCACAAGAGTGCTCCTCAAAAAAATGTATGGTCCCTTCTCTAAGATTTCTCACGTGCCAGGTAAACCTTATATTTGTTCTTTCGAATCAGTCTCTCTTCTTATAGAGAACGACTACTCTAAACTACCTGCCTCAAATTTCAAATAAATTCCAAATACTTTTCAGCAAGATCTATGGAAACTGCCATGCAAATCTAAAGTTTGTTTGGGAATTTCAAATAAAAGAGCAATTTCTCTTATGTAACTGATGACCCTCTTCCAAATGGGTGACACCTTTCTATGTGAGAGCGCGAGACAAAAAACCCTTCACATCAAACAACAATAGTCTCTCACAACAAACAACGACAATCTCTTCCTTTGCTATACAATGAAAATTTCAAGATCGATTCCTCTTCTCTTAATAGGAGCTACTTCCATATTCCTGGGTCTTGGGCCCTCCAGTGATGGAGTGGATCCCAGACCTGCTCTAAGACCATGAAAACATTAAGCAAAGACATAATTGATGCAACACTCTACACTATTGATGTGTATTCTATTAATATAAACATGTAAAGTTACATAATATGGTTACAAGAAATTATAGATTTACCAACTCCTGTAATGCTAAACTAACTAATTAAGTAGTTAAGGATGTAATTAGGTATTTTCCATAACACTCAATACCAGGGCGTTTACCCTCAAAAGGTATTTCGGTTTCTAATCTAGAATTTAGTTGTGGGTGTAGGGTGTGACACCATTGTTTGAGATTGTTCGATGTAAAAAAAGATTTGATGGTTACCTACCATTTCTATACTGTTTATTTATCTGAGAAGAACCGTGACATGATATTTGTGACATCCCCCAAAATAAGATATTTGGAAATTTAATTTTCTGGGAAATTATTTTGTTTTTGGTAAATTTGAATTTGGAAATTTTTTGCCATTTATGACAATTCTGAATTTCGAATTTGTTAATTGTAATAAATTATTATGACTGTTGGGCTGAATTCTGATTTGACCCAACTAACTATTTGACAATGACACTTGTTGAAAAACATAATATTTTTATATTAATTGCAGAAAGACAAATGGAATAGCCATGTTGAAAGTAGATGACCATGACTCCATGAGTGGGGAACATGTTGGAACTACTCCTGGGATTAATTTTACAAGTGGAAAATTAATTATTTGGCCATTGGCATCCCCTGAAAATCAGGGATTTAGGAAGCTGCGAAAATTCCAAGGAAGGGAAAAAGACCTAGGCAGGTTACAAATAAGCATATGTGAGGAGGCAGGACGCTGCTGATTATGTTGGGGAAAGAGTTTAGTTGTGATTTTCTTTTCTTTCACTTGTTGTTATGAACACTGGAATGGTGTGAGGCAAGGAGAAAAAGTGACTGAATTTGAAGGACAATGTTGTAGAGGGATTTCCAAGTTTTCCCTTGTGGATTCATGGTCAGGCTAGGGGGTGAATCGGGCAAGTAATTGTGGCTGCTCGGTTCTATGCTTGGGAGGAATGTGATTGTTCCCTTTGTTTTCTCCACAATATAGTTCAGATATGTTACTCTAAACTCCATCTGTCTGAATGAATTGTTTGTTAGATATACTATACATGTTATAGCTATACAAAAAAGAGTTCTGGTATCTATTTTAATGATCGTATAACTGTTGTAAGTCCTTTCTTGTGCCTAAATAATTCAGGATTCTACCTCTGTTGGACAAATTGGTTGTTGTTTTAATGGGATCCTTAATGATGATATGCATGCAATAACCTAGACAATGGCTATTCGAAATTCAATAAATAGACTGTAGGATTTAATTGTAGATTTATTTTCTGGAAGTCATTTTTACTCCTTAAGAAGAAAAATATAGAATCGAACACCTAACAATGAACGAATAGAAGTAAGATATGCATACATACGCTTACAAGATTTAAATAGAATCGAGTATGTATATCAATGAATGAACAAAGCAAATACATGTATACATATATATAGGTTTCAAAACCTTAAAACAGAGTCGATTAGGTATCAATGCACGAAGATAGATATATACCCATATATCTATGTTTCAAACTTTAGCAGATTCAAACATGTGACAGTGCACGAACAAAACTATTACATGCATATATATGTTTCAAACTCTAAACATAATCGAATAGGAATCAATGAACAAATAGAACCGAAATATTCATATATTCCATTATGTAATTTAGTTCAAAAAGGAAAACAAAATTCATTTATATAGAACATACGCAGTTATAACTACCAACAGATACACAGTATGCAATAGGGGTTCCGCACAATGATATTTTTGAATCTGAGGTAAATTGGTTAAAACACAGTCAGGAATAAGATACACTCATATATTTATAAACATATGAGATAATTCTAAAGGGTTCATAACTCCATTACGATAAACATTATGGAAACATATACACAGATATATATATATATTAGCGAGGTATTAATGTTGAATTGGAAATGACCAGGTCTAGTCAACTATGTTTAGTTGTGTTGAAAATAAAGGGTAAACAATTCTAACCCTGCCAAGCAATATCTGGACTTTTCACAAACTATAACACTAAAGGAATATAATCCATTCTAGAAATTATGATAACCGAATAACAATAAGTTCATGCGGGAAAGGTTAGTCCACAGGACTGTCAAACTCTTATGTGGAGCCATGAGTCGAGAGTAAGGAGGAAATCTTTACCAAAAACTCCGGAAAGGAAAACACAGAGTCATATTGTGTAGTAATAGAATCCCTTTACAAGTTAAAACCCCCCAAAAAGAAAATCCCTTTCCTTTTTCACCATACCGAACAGATGTATGAACTGTGTAAATATCTTTAGCCGAATACATTCAAATCAATAGTAACAATAAATCGATTTACAATTTGGATTGAGAATTGATAGGGAACGACTCGGATAAAAATACTCAACATTGTACTTTATTTGTTTGAAAACAAAGTCATGTTTAATGACAGTTACACACAAAAGTCGGATCACGAGGCAACTGGAGGACCTCCTCATCCCAACCATTGAAGGCATAGATTAAAAAATTATAGAAAACACCTCAAAAAAATCTAGGAAGAAACCGTGCCCAGTCACTGGGGAAAGCCTTGAAGGCCTACAAGGAACTCAAATACCTTTTGCACCGGAAGTGGGTGCTAAACATCCGAGATCCATAAGTGGATGAGAAGCCTGAAGAGTTATCGTTTAAACTATCAGTAACCACAGATAAATTTAACAAAAATACTAACAGAAATTGCTAAAAGACAGTAAAGAATACGTAAACTTACTTAACTTCTGTGCGATAGGCTGGCATAACTCTCTATTTTACTTTTGGCTTTTTCCAATTAGTTAGATGCCTGGTTGAGGGTGGAGAGCGTGCTAATTCGCTGATGGGTACCCTTGTATCAAAAAGGGCCCATCATTAGTATATTATATAAGTCCTAAAACGAAAAATCTTACAAGCAGGAAGGGCATACAAAGCAGTCAATGATTCTATAATAGGAAAGGATATAAATAGACAGTAGTAGTAATCTTATGCATTTCAAACATTTCAGCGAATTATCCCAACTATTTAACAAATCAGACAGAGCACAACGAGTATTCTACCTACTGAAAATAATATTGGAAACATTGCAAAAGTATAACATGATTGAATCTTTACAAATCCCTATATAGGCCTTAAGCCTCGAAAACCATCAAAGGATTTTCGACATGGGACATAATCGAGGAGGCTATGAAACCTCCTCCCAAAACCTAAACATGAAAATGAACGGGTAGACCCTTTCTAATACATGGAAACAGAGGTGTGTACTGTAGAAACTAAACTGAGAAGTTATAAACCCTTCCTTCCGAAACTGAGTAGAAAACAACTGAGGATACCCCTTTCAAAGCCAACGAACGAAGAAAGAAAACGGAGATCATTTCGAAGGAAACTTCTCGAACAGGGTTTAGGGTAACATCGGAAAACAATACAGAAGAAGTCGGGAGCTTTATTTCTATAAAAAATCTTGCAAGTAATGCATTTGGACACAAATACTTACCAGGGGCAAGGGCCACACCAACTGTTACAACTCAGAGTGGCTACCATGGAAATACTATGCGCTACCTTGGTTGTTTTATAGAACCGCCTCACAGAACTCAACAATGACTCAACAATGACATTTGAGAAACCACTTCAACCCTAATAGACATCCTGTCAACCATGGAGTAAATGAGGAGGGAACGAAGGGTAGGTGTCCATGTGATAGTGTCAGCGACAGTATGCCATATGGATTAAAGGGCCAGTAGTTTCACTGGAACTCGCAGGCCATTTTTAATGAAAATTACGAAGTTATAACTACTAGACAGAGAATCATACTACCCACTTAATGTGTATTATGAATAAGAATAAATGCCCTTGTCTTTCCTCGGGTTTAGCATGAATCAATAGTCTGATCCTAGTAATGAAGTATCCATTCAACCTATGGAGGTAAGTAACTAATTCACAAACCAACTCTGGTCCTAAGGACATTAGGTTTGATCGCGACATAGTAATAAAACCCGTCTTGATGAATCATATGGTGGGTAAAACCAATTAAAGTTGCCTGGGTTCAATTTTAATCAGAGATCCAACATTAAGTTGCCTAGGTTCACCCTGTCATTTCCTTGGTCAGTTGATTTAAGGATGTCACTGGCCTGTTTTGAAGTAACAACACCTATGATTTTTGAGAAAATAAAGTCATCCATTGAGTTTTGAATCCATAATTTCTCCTTATTCTCTCTCTTCGTTTGTGTTGCCTAAGAAGGTATTTGTTGATTGGTCACGGTTGCAAGGTCTGCTCGATTTGGTTCCACATAGCCAATATCCACTAGATCCCAACACTCTTGTGCTTGTAAGAAGGATCTCATTCTAAGACACCAAAAATCATAGTTCTTTCCAAGAGGATCGGTCCTTGTGTTGGTCCTAATTTGCTAGAGGTGGCCATCTTGTAAAACAATTGAACATAAAAAAAATTGTTATAGATTTTCATGCTTAGTTGTTTCTTGCACGTAAAACTAGGTCCACAAAATCTTTTGTGTGACTTTGGGCTGAAAAACATGAGGTAAACTCCTCCTTTAACTTCGATCTGGTTGGATTTGACTATCTGAGCATGAGATTTATAGATTCAAAGATAAAAACTCTGTTATTTAGAAACTGTAGCCCCTCTAATGGCGGAATTGAGATTTATGAGTTTACTCGAGAGCCAAATTTTTTTTTGAAGTTTAGCTTCTCATGTGACCAGGGGCTGGAAACCAGGCGCTCTGGCTCTTTGAGCTTCAAGCGTTTAGATGTTGAAGGTCTCAATTTCTCCTAATAGTCGATTGTCCAAAGTGAGAGATCTGCCTCCACATGTCCTCCTGATTTGGACGACTGAGATGTACTTTGGGAGTTCAGGCTTCATGAGTTTTTGTCTACTTGCTCGAGAAATCCTCTGCGGTGTCATATCTTTGAAGTGAGAGATCTTCCTCTACATGGACTCTTGATTTTTATAGCCGAGATTTACTTCGGAACATCGGGCTTCGGGTGTTCCAAGGTTCACAACACCAAAAAACTCTAAAGTGTTAACCTTCCAGAGTGACAAATATGTCTACGTGTGTCCTCAAATTTGAATGGCTCATATTTAATTTGGGGCTTCGGGTAGATCTCGCTCCGCAAAACCTTCCATAGTTATAAATATCCGAAGTGAGGGGTGTAGCGCTGCATGTCGTTGCCGATGGACGATCCATATGAACTCCGAGCTTTGGGCCTTTAGAAATTCTGGCTTCTCGCATCTGTCTTTCTTCCGAAGTGATTATCACCGGAGTGTAGGATCAACTACCACGTGTCCACTTTGATCAATGATTTGGATATACTCCGGCTTTTCGAAACTTCCAGAGTACATTACTCCTCAGCTTCTTCTTTCTTCCTCCCATAGTACGAGATCTCATGACACGTGTCACTTGCCTGAATATCAATGGCCCTGAGTGATTGGGGAGAGTTAACTCGCTCACTCTTTAATTTCCTTTCTGATCTCCACAAAGCGAAGATGATCGACTGTACTTGGATCGATATCCATCATTGATCTGTTGATCTAGAAAGATAAATGATCCTAAGCGATTGCGGGCTCACAACTTGAACAAACTATAATTTCCTCTGCGATCCGCACAATGTGAAGATGCTCGTTCGTAGTGGGATCGATCTCCACCGTTGATCTGTTGATCTAGCAAGATCAACGATACTGAGAAATTATGGATATCCATCGTTGATCTATTGATCTAGCAAGATCAATGATCCTGAGTGATTGCGGGCTCATAAATTGCACAAACTTTAATTTCTCTCCTGATCCCCGTAATGTCTCCCCACTGTCGATCTCTCTCCAATGAGATATGACGGTCGTTACTTGATCTTTCTCTCCCTCAGATCTTACTGATGAAAAAATAAATCGCCTTACCTGTGGGATCGTCGTTTCTAAGCTTAATTAAAGGATCAAATATGTTCCCGCATCCAATCTTATGGATGAGGAAGCTTCTCCTTTGTTTCTTCTGCAAACTTTTTTCTTAAGAAAGAATTTCACGAATTCTTTAAATGCTCACAAGTCTTTAAGTGTTTCGTTCATCTTTTCTTCCTTGCGCTTGTTGTCTCCAATGATCTTTTGAGCGTACTTCGGACTGCAAACTACTCTCCAATCTTGGTGAAGCATCTTGCATCACATGCTCTCATATACGAGACAATGTAATCCCTGTGCTCTTCTTATTGTGATCGGGTTGCTCTCTCGACACTGTGAAGAGGCTTACGTCCTAAGATCTAATACCATGATAAAATGAGAAGCAAGGAAGATAATACAGAGAAGACAAAATTAGAAACAAGAATGAGCAGAGCTCAATTCATTAATGCAAAAGAGTTGAGCAAAATAAGATTCAACAAATCAAGAAAATCAAGAAACAATCATACAATTGGTTGTACAGTGTACAGTCACATACTGTTGAGGTTATAGATATAATTAAAAAGATGGAAGTGCTTAAATCAAATGAGTTAAATACAATCACGGAGAAGTTAAAGGTAAGTTGAAAGGAGGACAGTCATAACCCAAAAAAGAGTCATAACCAAAAAAAAAAAGTAATTGATCCCCTTGTATACCATAAAAATGTGGAGAACCAACCGTGGAGGGGAAGCTTCGCAAGTATATCTGCATATTTGTTCCTTTGTACCCTCTTCCTCTAGATGGGATATCATATCGTTTATGAATTTAAGGAACTGTAATCAGAGATAGGACAATCTTAACAAAAAAGTAAAGGATTCCCTTGTATGCCATAAAAATGTGGAGAACCAACCATGAAGGGGGAAGCTTCGCAAGTATATCTTCGTATTTGTTCATTTGTGCCCTCTTAGTCTAGCTGGGATGTCATATGGTTTATACCACGACCGAGAATTAAATCCCATGACATCTTTCAGTATATTCCTTCAACCTATTCTATTTAGGCTACCTTCTAGCCCAAATGTAGAGTGAAAAGTACATAATTTTAGTTTTGATTTGTGCAGGGAAGTTACAGGCAGCTTTTCTTTGGCGAGAGGGAGTATGATAGTATGATCCATGGTTAATGTCTGCCCATTAATAGTGGTTTTAGTCAAAGTTATACAATACATGTATATGTTTGTTTATAATAAAGATTGTTGCGCAGTTTAAATTTTTGCTATTACATAAAGTAGTGAATTGGTCGAGTGGCCAGCTTTGCCCTTTAATTAGACCTCCATTCCTCCCTGCCAAAGGAGAACTACCCTGCGACTGATTTGTGTTAAATATAATGTAACCTCAATAGGTTGACTGTACACTGCCATCTGTCCTGGACAAATATAATTTCTATTCTTGTTTTTCTTGAGCCTATTTAGCTCAGCTATTTCCCTTTGCATAGTACATCACAACTTCAGACCTTCTTCATGTACTCGTTTTGTACTCTTCTTCTTATATTATAATATACTGTTTTCTGTTCTATTCTTTCTCTCTGCATTTCTTGCTTCACAATTTATCATGGTATTAGAGCTTCAACAGTAAGCCTCTTCACACAGGCTGGAGAGCAACACAATCCTCAAATAGCGCAGAGCTTCACGGATCTTGAGAGCATTCGACACAGACTTTTCACAAGGCTTGGAGAGTTGTCTGTCATACTCTTGAAAGATCCTCGCAGGAAACTTCGACGAGGAAGAAGATCGTCATACGCTCAAAAGATCAGTGTAAGAAGCTCATGCGAGGTCGCAGAGCGTACTGTGCTCGAAAGTTTCAAGGAGAAGAAACACGAGAAGGAAGCAGAGACTGAGAAGGAAGAAATAATAAATATTCTTGTACAATTTTCAAGAATCATCAAATATTCACGAAGAAGAGTTGCAGGAGGTGGGATCTCTTGAAGAATTCAGAGCATTTGTTCAAATTCATGAAAGATAGTTGCAGAAAGAAGAAACATTTAAATCATTTCGGAAATCGCTCAAATCTATCAAAGATTGGGGCAGAGAACAAAGAACTCAAGAAATTCTTTCAAATATTTGAAAGATTCACGAATTTTACTTTCACGGGAGAAAATTCCTTCAAAAACAGCAAAGATCATGTCAGAGGAGCAAAGAATAGCCGACGCAGCAGTAAGATCCATCCTCCGAAACCATTTGAGGTGAAAATCTAGTTCAGAAGGGACGAGAAGAGCGCAGAAAAGGCGAAAGAATTTAAGCCGTTAGATCTTGTGCAGAGGACCGACAGCCGTTGGATCAGCGAGAAAGTGCATGAGGTTTAGTCCTCTGGAGTGCACATGAGAAATTTCAACTTGTGAAGTCGCGAAATTCTGAAATCATCTGGACCGTCCATCAAGAGACACATGGCGAGATCTCGACATTTCGCTCACTCGCAAGGCGTAAAGGTCATAAGACTGCTGTGACAATTCACGAATCGTGAAATCACGAGTCATTCTGGACCATTGGATCGTGAAATATCGTGATCCGTCGATCTTATCCCATCGCAAAATTAGGGATCGGGAGTTGGATGAGCGAAGGAAACTGCTCTCCAAAACCCCGATACACGAAATTTCGACATCACAAATCGTGAAATCCCGAGAGGATTGTGAGCCATCCATCTTAGAGGACAAGTGGTAGTAGATCCAAGTGCCATCATTTCAGCACTTCGGAGTTCAGGATATCAGAGGTCTTGTTGACGAAAGTTTGGGACACTCCACAGCGAAAGTCCTGAAATCCCAAAAAGATCATAGCCATCCATTCGTTCGACATCTCGGCTACCGAGGTTTCAACTTGAAAAAGGATTTGGAGTCGCAAGTCGTGAGATCACGAAACGATGAGGACTGTCTATCTTAAGGGGACGCATGGAAACAATCTAGGCCTTCGGGGAAAGTCCCGAAAGGAAAGGTCCATCAACATTTCGAAGATTAGGCGATCAAGAAGCAAGAGGTTCTCAACATCGAAAAATAGGAAGTCCCGAAACCCAAAATCCGAAAAGGAATTTGAATAAGCGTCCAGATACTTCGAATTTTGGCGATTTGAGGGACAAAGATCCGGAAAAGGCATCGCTATTCTCCAATTCATGAAAATCCAGTAGCGCTTTAACCTTTAGGCTTGTGGTCATATTGATCGGGGACTAAGGGCCGATTCAAGGCCGATAAACTCTCTTCGGCGTTTCGACAATCGAAATTTGGAGAGTTCAAAGGTCTCATCTAATGGAGTTATGAAGTCACTGCAAATTACACTCAAGAGAAAGGTAAGTAAGAATTTTTTTTGTGTTTTGCTGAATTCTTTAAAAGATGGCGACGTCTAGCAATTAGGACCAACTCAGGGTCTGATTCTTCTTGGAAATAACTATGAGTTAAGGTCTCTTTGGATGAGATCCTTCTTGCAAGAACAAGAGTGTTGGGATCTAGTGGATCATGGATATGTGGAACCAGATCCAGCAGACCTATCCACCATGACTAATCAACAGAAAATTGCTCAGGCAATGCAGAGAAACAGAGAAAATAAAGCTAAATTTTGGATTCAAAATTCTGTGGATGACTCAATTTTCTCAAAAATCACAGTCGCTGGTACTTCAAAATAGGCTTGGGACATCCTTAAATCTTCCTACCAAGGAAATGACAGGGTCAAAACAATTAAACTACAGACCTTGAGGACACAATTCGAGACTTTAAGGATGATAGATTCCAAAAATGTGGATCAATTCATGACCAGAGTCATGGGCATCGTAAACCAGATCAGACTGACTGGTGAAACCATCACTAATCAACGAATTGTTGAGAAAATACTCGGAAGTCTACCCAAGAAATTTGAAATGGTTGTAACAACAATCCTTGAATCTAAGGATCTGTCATGTTTTTCAATAGATGAACTAACTGGTTCTCTGGTGACACATGAGACCAGACTGCATCTCACAGATGAATCAATCTCCAATGCTTTCAAAACTCAATTCGCCTTAAGCAGAGGGAGAGGCAGAGGAAGAAGCAGAGGTCACCAAGGAAGAGGTATCAATCAAAGTAACCCTCACTCCAATGGAGGTAACAGACAACAATATCCGAATCAAAATTTCCAAGGTCAAAGATATCAACAACAAAATCAACATCAGAATTTCCAGCCTCAAAGAGGTAGAGGGAGAAGATCAAATGACAAAACAAGCATACAATGCTATTACTACAAAAAGTATGGGCACTATGAATCTGAATGCAGGAAGAAGCAAGCAGATCATCTCTCAGGCAGAGCACATGTGTTAAATCACACGAGAGAAAACTCAGGAGGTATGTTTCTTTCATGCCACAAGACTGAACAACAACCTAAAGATCTCTGGTTGCTGGACAGTGGATGCAGCAATCACATGACAGGTTAAAAAGATTTACTTTCATGCATTGATTCTTCAATCTCATCTGATATTACGCTTGGAAATGATTACTTAGTCAAAGTTCAAGGAAAAGGAACCGTTCCTATTCTTACTAAACAGAATGTAAATAAATACATAAACAATGTCTATCATGTTCCAGATCTGAAACATAATTTGCTAAGTGTAGGACAACTCATTGAACATGTCTATAAGGTTCTTTTTGAGGGAGCATCTTGCAAGATGTATAACAAAATACCAAGCAAAAAATTGATTTCTGAAATCCACATGACTCCAAATAGGATGTTTCCCCTTACCCTCAGAACTGCAAATCTGATTCAACCATATGCACAGAGTGCATCAACCCTGAATGAAACAATGGTTTGGCATACAAGATTTGGACATATATCGTTTTAGAGTCTAAGTCTTCTTCAGAAGCCCTACATGGTCAAAGGTCTTCCCATCTTTAAAGAGAAAATTCCCCCATGTGAGTCTTGCATACTTGGAAAACATAAGAGAACTAGTTTTTCCACAATCTTCCAATCAAGCCAAACAACATATTGAACTTGTTCACACTGACCTATGTGGACCAATGCAAACAAAGTCAATAGGTGGTAGTTTTTACTTTCTAACATTTATTGATGATTTCAGCAGAAAAATATGGATTTATTTTCTCAGACACAAGTCTGAAACTTTTGCAAAATTCAAAGAATTCAAGGCAGAAGATGAAAAACAGAGTGGCAAATATATCAAAGCACTCAGGTCAGATGGGGGAGGAGAATTTGCAATTTTTTTCAAATCACAAGGCATTATCATGCAAACAATAGCCAGGTATACTCCATAACAGAATGGAGTGGTTGAAAGGAAAAATCAGACAATAATGAATATGGAAAGAACACTTCTCATAGAGAAAAGTTTGCCAAATATTTTTTGGGCTAAAGCAGTAGCACGCTCAGTTTATCTCTTGAATAGATCTGCAACCACCAAACTAAAGCTAAAAGTCCCCCAAGAAGCATGGAGTGGGACAAAGCTCAATGTTGCGCATCTAAGGACATTCGGATGCATAGCATACGCTCACATACCTTCCGAATTAAGGAAGAAACTTGATGACAAAAGTGAGAAATGTATTTTAACTGGATATAGTGAAACATCTAAAGCTTACAGGCTTTACAATCCAATCACCAAGAAACTAATTCTCAACAGAGATGTAAAATATCTAGAAAATCAATTCTGGAATGATTCAGAAAAGCAACAAATGGACAGTCAAAATCCATTGCTTCCAAGTTCTGAAAACGCAGAAAATTTAGGACAACAAGTACCTCAAACTATTCTTCCAATATTGCAAGCACAAAGACAACCTGAAAATTCTCATGATAACTCAACTTCAAGCAGAGAATCATTCTTTGAACCACAAAATCAGAGAACTCGAAGTTTGAGAGAAATCCATCAGCAGTTGGATGACTTTGAGCAACACAACCTTTTTGCTTTAATGTCATGTCAACCTACATTTTTAAGAAAACAACTAAGGAGCCACATTGGGTTCAAGCCATGAGCCAAGAAATTGACTCCATTGAGAAGAACAAGACATGGGATCTTGTTGATTTGCCAAGTCACAATAAGAGTATTGGTGTCAAGTGGGTTTACAAAACTAAACTCAATGAAAAAGGGCAGATTGAAAAACACAAGGTAAGACTTGTTGCCAAAGGATTCTCACAACAACCTGGTACTGATTATGGTGAAAATTTTGCTCCAGTAGCAAGATTAGACACTGTAAGGACTCTATTGGCCATAGAAGCCAAACACAAATGACAAGTATACCAGATGGATGTCAAGTCAGCATTCCTGAATGGTCTTTTTGAAGAAGAAGTTTATGTCGACCAACCACCTGGATTTGAAGTCCAAGAGCAGCCAGCCAAAGTATATCGGTTGAAGAAAGCCTTGTATGGCTTAAAGAAAGCTCTAAGAGCTTGGTACAATAGAATTGACACTTATCTGATCAAAAGTGGTTTCAGCAGAAGCCAAAATGAGCCAACTCTTTACACCAAAACAGATCAGCATGGTAAAATTTTGATTGTATGTTTATATGTTGATGACATGATCTATA
>ML789510.1:249621-325663 GCA_009831015.1 Picea engelmannii | reverse complement strand
TATCTGTGTATATATTTCCATAATATTTATCGTAATGGAGTTCTGAACCATATATATATATATTAGCAAGGTATTAATGATGAATCAGAAATGACCAGGTCTAGTCAACTATGTTTAGTTGTGTTGAAAATAAAGGGTAAACAATTCTAACCCTGCCAAGCAATATCTGGACTTTTCACGAACTATAACAACAAAGGAATATAATCCATTCTAGAAATTATGATAACTGAATAGCAATAAGTTCATGCAGGAAAGGGTAGTCCGCGGGACAATCAAACCCTTATGTGGAGCCGTGAGTCGAGAGTAAGGAGGAAATCTTTACCAAAAACTTCAGAAAGGAAAACACAGAGTCATATTGTGTAGTAATAGAATCCCTTTAAAAGTTAAAACCCCAAAAAAGAAAATCCCTTTCCTTTTTCACAATATTGAACGAATGTACGAACTGTGTAAACATCTTTAGCCAAATACATTCAAATCAATAGTAACGATAAATCGATTTACAAGTTCGATTGAGAATAGATAGGGAACGACTGGGATAAAAATACCTAACACTGTACTTTATTTGTTTGAAAACAAAGTCCTGTTTAATGACAGTTACACACAGAAATCGGATCACGAGGCAACTGGAGGACCTCCTCATCCCAACCATTGAAGGCATAGATTAAAAAATGATAGAAAACACTTCGAAAAAATCCAGGAACAAATCGTGCCCAGGCACTGGGGAAATATTGGAAGGCCTACAAGGAACTCGAATACCTTTTGCGCCAGAAGTGGGTGCTGAACATCTGAGATCCATAAGTGGACGAGAAGCCTAAAGAGGTATAATTTAAACTATCAGTAATCACAGATAAATTTAATGAAAATACTAACAGAAATTGCTAATAGACAGTAAAGAATACGTCAACTTACTTAACTTCTGTGCGATAGGCTGACATAACTCTCTATTTTACTTTTTGCTTTTCCCAACTGGTTAGACACCTGGCTGAGGGTGGAGAGCATGTTAATTCGTTGATGGGTACCCTCGTATCAAAAAGGGCCCATCATTAATATATTAAATAAGTCCTGAAACGAAAAAATCTTACAAGCAGGAAGGGCATACAAAGCAATCAATGATTCTATAATAGGAAAGGACATAAATAGATAGTAGAAATAATCTTATGCATTTCAAACATTTCAGAAAATTATCCCAACTATTTAACAAATCAGACAGAGCACAACGAGTATTCTATCTACTGTAAATAATATTGGAAACATTGTGAAAGTATAACATGAATGAAGCTTTACAAACCCCTATAGAGTCCTTAAGCTTCGACAACCATCAAAGGATTTTCGACATGGGACATAATCAGAGAGGCTACGAAACCTCCTCCCAAAACCTAAACATGAAAACGAACGAGTACACCCTTTCTAATACGTGGAAACAGAGGTGTGTACTGTAGAAACTAAACTAAGAAGTTATAAACCCTTCCTTATGAAACTGAATAGCAAACAACTGAGGATACCCCTTTCAAATCTAGCGAGTGAAGAAAGAAAACGGAGATCATTTCGAAGGAAACTTCTCCATCGGGGTTTAGGGTAACATCGGAAAGCAATACAAAAGAAGTCGGGAGCTTTATTTCTATAAAACAACATGCAAGTAATGCATTTGGAGACAAATACTTAAAAGGGGCAAGGGTCG
Source organism: Picea engelmannii (assembly GCA_009831015.1). NCBI lineage: Eukaryota > Viridiplantae > Streptophyta > Pinopsida > Pinales > Pinaceae > Picea > Picea engelmannii. The sequence continues at coordinate 323,985 of ML789510.1, read as the reverse complement.
CGCCAACTGTTACAACTCGAAGTGGTTACCATGGCAATACTCTGTGCCACCTTGGTTGTTTTACATAACCACCTCACAAAACTCAACAATGACTCAACAATGACATTTGAGAAACCACTTCAACCCTAATCGACATCCTGTCAACCGTGGAGTAAATGAGGAGGGCACGGAGGGCAGGTGGCCATGTGACAGTGTCAGCGATAGTATGCCATATGGATTAAAGGGCCAATAGTTTCATTGGAACTCGCAGGCCACCTTTAATGAAAATTACGGAGTTATAACTACTACACAGAGAATCATGCTACCCACTTAATGCGTATTATGAATAAGAGTAAACGCCCTTGTCTTTCCTCAGGTTTAGCACTAATCAATAGTCTGATCCTACTAATGAAGTATCCATTCGACCTATGGAGGTAAGTAACTAATTCACAAACCAACTCTGGTCATAAAGACATTAAGTTTGATCACGACATAGTAATAAAACCCGTCTTGATGAATCATATGGTGGGTAAAACCAATTAAAGTTGCCTGGGTTCAATTTTAATCAGAGATCCATGCATGCAAATGGTAGGAGTCGTATGTTTTATTTAGGAGGTCATAGTAGGAGTGTGAGGCTTTGTTTTTTTTCATGCAATCCATTATATCATAGGATAAAAGAATTTGAAACCAAGAGGGAACTCTTATGGTAAGTAGAACTTAGGAACTTCCCCTTTAGGGAATCCTTTTTATGAATATAATTTTGAACCAATCCTATAATAAGTGTATACATTCTATTATGAAAAGGAAACAACGAATATTTTTTTTTTTTTTTGTGTGTGATAATTGAGGTTTATTAGATATGGTATCCGAGCGAAAGTTACAACACTGGGCCTGAACAAGACCACTGTAGTGCTTAGTATATATTTTGTTTTAGATAAAAAATCTAATAAATGGTGTGGTTACAAACATAAAACTTTCTATGTTTTGGTGAATAAGTATGGTAGGTCAAGACAATGCAGAAAACAGGATGGAAGGAAATCCACAACAAAGTCCTCCTAGAGATACAAGGAAGAATAGTGACAGAAGCTCACCCACAGAAGTGTTGGAAACAATGAGGAACTTTATTGTTGAGCTATAGATCTTTAAAGCCGACAATGAAAAATTGAAGAAGGCACAGCAAGAACAACATGAGATAAATGAAGTCCTGTTGTGCAGTATAGTGACCAAGAAAATCCCAAAAGACAATAATAACGATGAAGAAGTCAGCAAGAGAGCCTCCAAGAACTCAGGGATAGAAACAAAAAAAGGAGATAGTTCGTTTGAAGGAACACCTCCAGCTGAGGATGGAACTAAAACTGATAGAAAAAGAAAACAAGTAGACCACCTTGAAGGGGAATTAAAAAAAATTAAACCCGCTATCTTTGATGGGGAATCCAGGACAAGATAAGAAGCAGAGGCATGGTTGTTGGACATCAAAAAGTATTTCCAAATCTACAACTATTCCATCAACATGAAGGCCAAGATGGCCATCTACAATCTGAAAGGGAAGGCCAATATTTGGTGGCAAGATCTGAAATTGGCCAAGGGCCTAAAGGAGAAATAGTTGGAATGGTCTGACTTTAAGAAGTACTTGAAGAAACAATACCTTTATGAAAATTATTATGAAAGGAAGACGAAGGAATTTTACGAGTAAAGAATCAGAAGGATGATGATGGAGGACCTTATAAATAAATTTATGTATCTGCTAAGGTTTGAACCATATATCTGAGAGGATAAAGTAAAAGTTCAGCGATTTCTAAGTTGTCTACCACAATCCTACAAGGATAGAATTGAGTTTGACAACCCCAAATCCTTAAGTGAAATATTCAAAAAAGCGTGAATGTGTTACGACCAATATAAACAGTGGGAAAAGTTTCCCAAAGCCTGGAAGGATAAGAAACAAGATCGAATGAACCAACGGAAGAAGGGGTACCATCCAACTCCTTATCGGAATACAACGAATAGTTTTTTGAGAAAGGAGTTTCACTCCAATCCTTCGAATAATCAAGGCAGCGGAAAACCAGTAAACCTGGGAGTGAAAAGGTTTGGGGATAACTCCCATGAGCCATTGAAGTGTTGGGAATGTGGAGAACCTCATATCAGGAGGAACTACCCACGTTTGAGTTCAACAAACAAAATTGTTGTTCATAACCTGCAAGAAGCCTCGATAGTGGGAGACATGGGCAAGAGCCTACATCAGATAAATGCAGTCGTCGATGGACGACAAACTGACCACCAATCCTCAGTGGTAGAAGTTGAAGGTAAAATCCAGGGCACTCGAATTTCTATTTTAATTGACCCCGAAGCAACATTAAGTTATATTACTCCGAAGGTAGTAGAGTCAAATAAACTTAAGAGACTGAAGCATGCAAAATCATGGCTTGTGCAACTAGTGACAGGTACAAAAAGGAAGTAATTGACTATATTTTGGATTTTGAGTTCAGCCTAGATGGTCAAACTATAAGGACCGATCTAAAAATCTTACCACTAGGATCTTACGATATGATTATTGGGATGGACTGGTTGGAACGACACAAAGCAATATTAAATTGCTATACAAAGATACTTAACTATAAAGACGATTCCAACACCACTAGGACAGCCCAAGGTATACCAAAATCGTTATCAGTCAGACAAATCTCAGCAATGCAATTAAAGAAATGCGTGAGAAAAGGATGCCAAGTTTATGCCATCCAAGTGACGAGTCTAGCAGAAAAGAAGGACAAGCCAAAGTTGGAAGACTTTCTTGTCTTACATGATTTCAGAGACATGTTTGTGGATGAGATACCAGAATTACCCCCTAGAAGGGAAATAGACTTCTCCATAGATCTGTTACCCAGTTTTGCCCCTATATCAAAGGTGCCTTACCGAATGAGTCTACTAGAACTGACAGAATTAAAAATACAATTACAGGAATTGTCGGACAATGAGTATATCAGACCAAGTGTCTGACCTTGGGGAGCACCAGTCCTCTTTGTGAAAAAGAAGGAAGGTACTCTAAGATTATGTATCGACTATAGACAACTGCACAAAATGACTATTAGGAATAAATACCCCTTACCAAGGATAAATGATCTATTCGATCAAGTAGGGGGGGGCAAGATCTTTTCAAAATTGGACTTACGATGTGGTTATCATCAAGTTCAGATAAAATATGAGGACATAAACAAAACAACGTTTCGGACAAGGTATGGACACTACGAGTTTGTAGTCGTACCTTTCAGAATCACTAATGCCCCAGCCATGTTTATGTGCCTAATGAACAGTATTTTCAGTAAGTACTTGGACAAGTTCATGGTAGTATTCATCGACGATATCCTAGTCTATTCAAAGACGGAGGAGGAACATGAGGAACACTTAAGAATAGTTCTGCAAACGTTAAGGAAGCACAAACTATACGCCAATTTCGACAAGTGTGACATCTATCAGAAAGAAATACAATATCTGGGACATGTAATTTCAGCAGAGGGCATTGTCGTAGACCCAGAAAAGACAAAAGCCATTATGGAATGGCCGGTACCTAAAGATATAGTGGATATATGGTCGTTCATGGGAATCATTGGATACTACTGCAGGTTTATAGAAGGGCTTTTCAGGATAGCCTACCCTATTACATCATTACAAAAGAAAGGAACCATGTTTAACTGGTCAGAGAAATGTCAAGACAACTTCAACAAACTAAAGGAATTATTGACAATGACACCCATATTGAAAGTAGAAGACCCAAATAAAGACTTCACCATATGTGTCGATGCAAGTAAAGAAGGGCTTGGTGGTGTCCTATCTCAGGAAGGACATGTTATTTGTTATGAGTCCTGGAAATTAAAATAACACAAACGAAATTATGTCACTCATGACTTAGAATTGGCAGCAGTAATACACGCCTTAAAGATGTGGCGACATTACATAATGGGTAGAAGATTCCTATTATTAACGGACAACATCGGGTTGAAATATCCATTTAACCAGCCAGATCTTAACGCAAGGTAAGAAAGGTGGCTATCCTTCTTAAGAGAATTTGACTTCGAGGTTAGAGATATCAAGGGCAAGGAAAACAAAGTGGCAAATGCTTTAAGTAGAATAATCCATGGATTATTTGAGATGAATATTAGCAGGGAAAAAAGTGATCTGGAAGAAAGAATAAGGACGATTGGTATTGATGACAAAAACTATACTAACATAATGGAAGAATTATCAAACAATACCGTGAACTCAGATAAACCAGATCTAAGTATTGACGCGAAGGGACTGCTACGATTTAAAAACAGACTTTACATACTAGATTCAATAGGGTTAAAAGTGACAATATTAGACAAAGTGCATAAGAAGTCGTATTCCGGCCACCAAGGGTACCAGAAAACAATAACAACACTTAGGAAACTATTTTATTAGCCTAATATGAAAGGCGAAACAACGGAATACTTGGCTGAATTCCATGATTGTCAGCAAGTTAAGGCCGAGCACCAACATCCAGCCGGCCTCTTACAACCATTACTAGTACCATAATGGAAATGGGAGACTATATCACTCAACTTTATAACAGGTTTGCCTAAAAAATAGAAACAAAATGACTCTATCATGGTTGTAATCGATAAACTCAGTAAGTCTGCACACTTTATTCCAGTAAAGTCTACTTTTAAAGCTATAAACATTGTTGAAATATTCATGAAAGAAATGTTTAGAGTGCATGGTATTCCTAAAATGGTGATTTCAGATAGAGACGTAAAATTCACCTCTGCCTTTTGGAAGGAATTGTTTGCAGGGCTCCATACCAACTTGAATTTCAGTACAAGTTATCATCCACAAACGGATGGACAGATTTAAGGACAAACCAAATCATAGAGGATATGCTCTGCATGTACGTAAGAACAAACCCAAACAAGTGGGAGGATTATATACACTTGGTAGAATTTTCATATAACAATGGGTACCAAACTTCAGCAAAGTTGAGCCCTTTCGAAGTATTGTACGACAGGAAATGTACAACTCCAATTAGTTGGGATAACCCGGCTAACAGACTCATGGTTGCGCCAGAGATGCTCCAAGAAATGGAGAACATGGTAAGAAGGGTACACCAGAACTTGAAGGAAGCATAGCATAGACATAAGAGCTATGCAGATCTGAAAAGAATACACTTAGAGTTTCAAGTGGGAGACCATGTATATTTGAAGGTCAAAGCCTAAAAGAGCTCATTGAAGCTAGGAAACTGTGCCAAGATGGCACCCAGATTCTGTGGGCCCTTCGAGATACTAGCCTGAATTGGACCCGTAGCATATCAACTTGCATTGCCAACAAATCTAAGAATTCATAATGTATTTCATGTTTCTTTATTGAAAAAGTATGTTCACGACCCTACTCATATGATTGATTGGAACTTGGTATAGGTGGAGCCTGAAGGTGAATTCTAGGTGGAACCCCTACGCATTCTGGATTAGAGAGAAATAGCACTTCGGAACAGAGTCGTCGCTCAGGTAAAGGTGCAACGGAAGCAGTTTAGTCCTAAGGAGGCCACTTGGGAATTGGAGGGATATTTGCGGAAATCTCATCCAAACTTGTTCCAAGTATTGAATGAACACCGAGGACAATGTTTTTATTGAAGGGGGAAAGGATGTGACATCCCCCAAAATAAGATATTTGGAAATTTAATTTTCTGGGAAATTATTTTGTTTTTGGTAAATTCAAATTTGGAAAAAAATTTCCATTTATGGCAATTCTGAATTTCCAATTTGTTAATTGTAATAAATTATTATGACTGTTGGGCAGAATTCTGATTTGACCCAACTAACTATTTGACAATGACACTTGTTGAAAAACAAAATATTTTTATATTAATTGCAGGAAGACAAATGGAACAACCATGTTGAAAGTAGTTGACCATGACTCCATGAGTGGGGAACATGTTGGAACTACCCATGGGATGAATTTTACAAGTGGAAAATTAATGATTTGGCCATTGGAAGCCCCTGAAAATCAGGGATTTAGGAAGCTACAAAAATTCCAAGGAAGGTAAAAAGACGTAGGCAAGTTAGAAATAAGCATTTGTGAGGAGGCAAGACGCTGTTGAGTATGCTGGGGAAAGAGTTTAGTTGTGATTTTATTTTCTTTCACTTGTTGTTATGAACATTGGAAGGGTGTGAGGCAAGGAGAAAAAGTGACTGAATTTGAAGGACAATGTTGTAGAGGGATTTCCAAGTTTTCCCTTATGGACTCATGGTGAGGCTAGGGGGTGAATCAGGCAAGTAATCGTGGCTGCTTAGTTCTATGGTTGGGAGGAATGTGGTTGTTCCCTTTGTTTTCTCCGTAAGATAGTTCATATATGTTACTCTAAACTCCATCTATCTGAATGAATTGTTTGTTAGATATACTGTACATGTTATAGCTATATATAAAAGAGTTCTGGTATTTGTTTTAATGATCGTATAAATGTTGTAAGTCCTTTCATGTGCCTAAACAATTCAGGATTCTACCTCTGTTGGATGAATTGGTTGTTGTTTTAATGGGATCCTTAATGATGATATGCATGAAATAACCTAGACAATGGCTATTCAAAATTTAGTAAATAGACTATAGGATTTAATTGTAGATTTATTTTCTAGAAGTCATTTTTACTTCTTAAGAAAAAAAATATAGAATCAAACACCTAACAGTGAATGAATAGAAGTAATATATGCGTACATATGTTTCCAAGCTTTAAACAGAATCGAGTATGTATATCAATGAACGAACATAGCGAATACATGTATACATATATATAGGTTTCAAAACCTTAAAACAGAGTCGATTAGGTATCAATGCATGAACAAAGCTATATATGCATATATCTATATTTCAAACTTTAGCAGAGTTGAACATGTTACAGTGCACGAACATAACTATTACATGCATATATATGTTTCAAACTCTAAACATAATCGAATAGCAATCAATGAACAAATAAAACCGAAATATGCATATACTCCATTTTGTAATTTAGTTCAAAAAGGAAAACATAATTCATTTATATAGAACATACATAGTTATAACTACCAAAAGACACACAGTATGCAATAGGGTTTCCATGCAATGATATTTTTGAATCTGAAGTAAATTGGTTAAAACATAGTCAGGAATAAGATACACTTATATATTTATAAATGCATGAGATAATTCTCAAGGGTTCAGAACTCCATTACGATAAATATTATGGAAATATATACACAGAAATATATATATATATATATATATATATATATATATATTAACAAGGTATTAATGCTGAATCAGAAATGACCAGGTCTAGTCAACTATGTTTAGTTGTGTTGAAAATAAAGGGTAAACAATTCTAACCCTGCCAAGCAATATCTGGACTTTTCATGAACTATAACAGTAACGGAATATAATCCATTCTAGAAATTATTATAACTGAATAGAAATAAGTTCATGCAGGAAAGGGTAGTCCACAGGACTGTCAAACTCTTATGTGGAGCCGTGAGTCAAGAGTAAGGAGGAAATCTTTACCAAAAACTCCAGAAAGGAAAACACAGAGTCATATTGTGTAGTAATAGAACCCCTTTACAAGTTAAAACCCCCAAAAAAGAAAATCCCTTTCCTTTTTCACCATACCGAACGGATGTATGAACTATGTAAACATCTTTAGCCGACTACATTCAAATCAATAGTAACGATAAATTGATCTACAAGTTGGATTGAGAATAGATAGGGAACAACTGGGATAAAAATACCCAACACTGTACTTTATTGGTTTGAAAACAAAGTCTTGTTTAATGACATTTACACACATAAGTCGGATCACGAGGCAACTGGAGGACCTACTCATCCCAACCATTGAAAGCATAGAGTAAAAAACGATAGCAAACACTTCGAAAAAATCCAGGAAGAAACTGTGCCCAGGCACAAGGGAAAGCCTGGAAGGATTACAAGGAACTCAAATACCTTTTGCGCCAGAAGTGGGTGCTGAACATCTGAGATCCACAAGTGGACTAGAAGCTTGAAGAGGCATCGTTTAAACTATCAGTAACCATAGATAAATTTAATGAAAATACTAACAGAAATTGCTAACAGATAGTAAAGAATACGTAAACTTACTTAACTTCTGTGCGATAGGCCGGAATAACTCTCTGTTTTACTTTTCACTTTTCCCAACTGGTTAGATGCATGGCTAAGGGTGGAGAGTCTGTTAATTCGTTGATGGGTACCCTCGTATCAAAAAGGGCCCATCATTAGTATATTATATAAGTCCTGAAATGAAAAATCTTACAAGGAGGAAGGGCATACAAAGAAATCAATGATTCTATAATAAGAAAGGAAAAAAATAGACAGTAGCAGTAATCTTATGCATTTCAAACATTTCAGCGAATTATCCCAACTATTTAACAAATCAGACAAAGCACAATGACTATTCTACCTACAGTAAATAATATTGGAAACATTGCAAAAGTATAACATGACTAAAGCTTTACAAATCCCTATAGAGGCCTTAAGCCTCGACAAACATCATAGGATTTTCGACATGGGACATAATTGGGGAGGCTACGAAACCTCCTCCCAAAACCTAAACATGAAAAAAAATGGGTACACCCTTTGTAATACGCAGAAAGAGAGGTGTGTATTGTAGAAACTAAACTGAGAAGTTATAAACCCTTCCTTCTGAAACTGAATAGCAAACAACCGAGCATACCCATTTCAAAGCCAGTGAACGAAGAAAGAAAAAGGAGATCATTTTGAAGGAAACTTCTCCATCAGGGTTTAGGGTAACATCAGAAAACAATACAAAATAAGTCGGGAGCTTTATTTCTATAAAACAACTTGCAAGTAATGTGTTTGGAGACAAATACTTACCAGGCGCAAGGGCTGCACCAACTGTTACAACTCATAGTGACTACCATGGAAATACTCCACGCCACCTTGGTTGTTTTACAGAACCACCTCACAGAACTCAACAATGACATTTGAGAAACCACTTCAACCCTAATCTACATCTTGTGAACCATGGAGTAAATGAGGAGGGCACAGAGGGAAGGTGGCCATGTGACAGTGTCAGCAACAATATGCCATATTGATTAAAGGGCCAATAGTTTCATTGGAACTCACAGGCCACCTTTAATGAAAATTACAGAGTTATAACTACTAGACAGAGAGTCATACTACCCACTTAATGCGTATTATGAATAAGAGTAAATGCCCTTGTCTTTCCTCGGGTTTAGCATGAATCAATAGTCTGATCCTAGTAATGAAGTATCCATTTGACCTATGGAGGTAAGTAAGTAATTCAAAAACCAACTCTGGTCCTAAGGACATTAAGTTCGATCGTGACATAGTAATAAAACCCTTCTTGATGAATCATATGGTGGGTAAAACCAATTAAAGTCGCTTGGGTTCAATTTTAATCAGATATCCATGCACACAAATGGTAGGAGTCATATGTTTTATTTAGGAGATCATAGTAGGAGTGTGAGGCTTTTTTTTTTTCATGTAATCCATTATATCATGGGGTAAAAGAATTTGAAACCAAGAGGGAAATCTTATGGTATGTAGAACTTAGCAACTTCCCCATTAGGGAATCCTTTTTACGAATATAATTTTGAACCAATCCTATAATAAGTGTATATTCTATTATGAAAAGGAAACAACGAATAAAATTTTTTTTGTTTATTGTGTGATAATTGAGGTTTATTACAATCTTTTACTCTATGTAATATATTTATCGGTTGAACTATCCTAAGGTTAATTGTCTGTGTTTTAAAATTATGTTGTTTAGTTTTGAAATTTAGAATATAGAATGGAACTGATACCCATCATAGATACTCTACTTAGTTTTCAAAATGTTTTACCCTCATTAGGTTAATATAATTGATTCTTGGTAAGTATTCTAATTTAACATGTTCATTATTTTCTTACCAAGTTAGATTAATAGAAAATCCTTCGTTCTTTTAATCAATTGTTGTGAATTGTTCCAAGCACTACTTGTAATTCTTTCTTGAACTTATCTCGATTTTTTTCATTCTTGTTTAATAATTTCTATAGATTCTCGAAGAATGAATTTATAAGAGTTTACATTATATTTTGAACCTTTACTACATCGGATGTAATTACTCTTAGTATTTATTTGACATTTTATTTAATAAGAAGACTTAATTCCCTGTATCTAGTAGACTTTTTCTACCATATTAGAAATACTATTTAGAGTCTTAACCATTCTAATATAGGAATTTATTTATTCATCGATACCTAATAGTTAACATAAACAGTCACATAAAAAAATATAGAATAAAAGAAATCATTTAATCTCTGAACAATTTGCAACCCTGATCAATAATAAAATACCCATACTAAAATTGGAACATGGAAGCAAAAATTGTAACTAAATATTTCTAAGGGAAACACACGTTAAGTAGGTCATTCCTTGCAATTGTAGTTCAAATAAGCTACGTATGCCCACTATGTCACCCCCGAGCTGAATCCATATCCAAAAACTTAACCAAGTGACTTACTGTAGGTTTTAGGTCTACACTGTTTACGAGAGTATTCTCTTGTGTCATGCAATTTCCAGATATTTTACATACGCTTATGAATGGCGTCCCATTCTCTTTGTTTCCTTTTATTTTATAATATTTTCCTAGGTCTTTGAGACATGAATGTGCATCCTACTCATTGACAATGTGCCAATTTTACTTTTACACATATTTATTTAGATTCCTTAGAATCTTGAGATCTATCTCACTTAGTTGAGTTAACTCAACTAATCTCGTCAATTTTCCCTCTTCTACTGCCACTTTGTTGCTTCTCTTTTGGATCAACAAACTCTCTCTTCTAACATTATTACTCAACGTGTGCTTCCTATTTTATTAATAAAACAATAAGCATTTGATTTTGATCATAAAGATCCATAATGTGTTGATAAAGAACAACAATAATAATAATAAATAAGTTTTAGTTTTGTAACTTCTAGGTATCGCAAAAATATAAAAGATGCAGCATATTAAAAAAACTACATATATAAAAATAAATATGACATTATTTGTAAAACTTCTATCTTAAAAGGTTATGGAATATTTATAAATGAAGACCTCATTTTAGAAGATGAAATTGAATTAAAGAAGGAGGCTCAAAAGGTAAAGGAAGCTATAAAGAAAGGAAAGTGGACTATGGTTAGGAACCAAAAAGATATTATTAGGGATAGAGAACAAAAATACAACAATAAATATCTTTTGAGACACTTCGGATCCTCTTATGGAACTATCATGTTTTTCCATGGAGTAAATGGCCTATAATAAGTTGTATCTCGAGTGACATTGACATTATTCTCTTGGTTAAAACTTGGGAGCATGATGAATGTAAGGTCCCTAATATCGAAGGTTTTATTTTGTGGTCCACATGGAACAAGAAGTCCTCCCATAGAGGGATTGAAGGCATATCATGTTAAATAAAAATGAACATTTCCCATGACATTCAGTTTCGAAAGAAAGATCCTTTCAGTCAGTACACATGGATGGATATATTTGATATTAAGGCTAAGAATATTTATATATAAATATGTCATTTCACCCCTACTAACTCTACTTTTTATACAATTGTTTTTTATATAAGAATTGTGTGTACAAAACATTACAACAAGATATCTACAATATGAAAAATTAAGGTAGTATCCTCATGATAGGAGACTTTAATGCTATAATTTCAACTAATCAAGCTATTATTTTAACTATTGAATGCTACCCTACTCCTCTTTGTTTGGAAGGGGAGATTGTCTTAACTAACATTTATAAAATAAACTCTGAAGAATTGATCGAGAAATTGTTTGCTACTAAATTAATCAAGATCTGCAGTTCTCGGGGTTTAATAACTTTCAGTCAGGGATGATTTTAAGGATGGAAACTCATCTCAAAATGTAGAAACCTTGGCGAATATTATTAGTCCTTAATATGTAAACTATAAATGTTTAGCGATAGTTTTGTAAAAATATTAAAATTTCTAAGGATTTTATATAGTTTCTATAAAATTTGGGTTATTTTAAAGCTAAAATAATTTTATTCTATAGAATTTGGGTGAAACAATTTTAGAAAAAATGGAAATTGGTGACTCGTTTTTGGGGAAAAAGAATGTAAAATTAACCCATCTATGAAATTTTCACCACAAAATCATCTATGTTTGCACTAGTGTAAATAAGTGACCAAATTATAATGAGATGAGTTGTATCCATGGGATGGGTTCTAGTGTTGTTGATTATCTAATATTGGATATCCCCATATACAACCAAATAGTAAACTTTGATATTTTAGATAAACAAGAACCTAACTCTCATCATATACCTCTAGTCCTAACTCTTAACTTTTCCATGCATAAGAGATCTATACAAGAGCACTCTGATATCCAAAGGAACTTAATTTTTGACAAAAAAATTCAATCTCTTCTTAAAAGGATTAAGCAATGATTTAAAACTCATCTTATATTAGAACAATATTTAAGCTGACTATCAGAATTTCACAGCAACACTCTCTACTTCAATTAACAATTTCTCTATTGAGGTGCTACATAAAAAGAAAAATTGTAAAAAAAAATGTTTGTATGATAATGAATATAAAATTGATGGAAAATAAACTAGGGATGCTTCCAATGCATTTTTAATATATGATAAGAAAAATAGATACATAATATTAATTAAAGGGGGGGACAGGGGGAGGATATATACATAGAAATAAAGAGAATATTTTTCACCTATTTAAGAGATCCTAATAAATTCTTGAGGAAAATTCTAACTTGTAAAACTTAAGAAAATAATAATATCCCCTGGCGTCATGAACAACAAGTCAAACATCTCTACAAATGATGAAGTGTTTTCTATACAAGACATTTAGTTTGGGGTTAATCCACTATCAAAAGGAAAATACAATGGCATCGAAGTTTACCAAGTTGAAATATTAAAAATTGGAGGACTTATCCTTATCCTTCACATACATAAGCTCATCAATTTAGCCATCCATCAAGGCTTCCCAAAACCTTGGACTCAAAGCCTCATTGTACCTATTTTTAAAAGTGGAGATAAAACCAATCCCTCTAATTATAGTACTGTTATGACTAGCCCCATTTTAGCTAAGATATATCCAAGTATTTTTGAAAGAAGATCCGCACATGGCTAGGAAATGATGGAAAATGATCTAGAGACATGGATAGGTTTAGAGGCTACCATTCCACTATAGAACACATTTTTACATTGAATATCACTGCAGAGGAATGTTATAATGCTAAAATTGATCCCCTTTGTTGTTTTCTTGATTTTAGAAAATCCTTTGAAACTATTATGAGGACTAACCTATATCATAGGTTAGAAAAGATTAAAGTCCCTTTCGAGTTAAGAGTTGTTGTAATAAGGATATATGATAAAGTTATTTCAAAGATTAGGAATAGTGAGGATTGGTTGGAATAAATTAAATGTAATATAGGAGTCAGGAAAGGTTTTCCCCTATCCCCTACCCTTTACGACATCTATATTGATAATTTAGAAGATTCCTTGGAGGATGTAGTTTGTGCTGGCCCGACTCTCTCTAGTATAATCATCATTATTATTATTTATGATGATGATATTGTTCTTATGGAGAATATTCCATTACACCTAGGTAAGAAACTAATAACACTCAATGACTTCTAATATAATACGTGAATTACTGTGAACACTGAAAAAACAAAGGTTATGATAATCAAATCCAAAAGGATCACCTATAATGCGTTTTTTAATGACAACAATAACTTGGATGTAGTTCCTTCATATATGTATCTTGGAATCGATATCCACGAGAATCTCAATTGGAATATAACATTGAAAAAGTGATAAATGGAGGGTGGAAAGCTTATTATGGGCTAAAAAACAATTGTACATCAACAGACCTTTGGCTTTGGGAAAACAAATTCCTCTTTCACACTCTTGTCAATCCAATTATCTGATATGGATGTGAATTTTGGAGTTTGAGTATTTCTAAATAATGCTAGAGAAATATAGAATAGATCCAAAATAATTTTATAAATTATAATCTCAAAATAAACAAAAAAACACCCTATCCTATCCTCCTCGTAGAAGCAAGTCTTTCACCCGTTGAGAGAATTTCTATTATCATATATCTAACATACAATAATAAGATAAACAACATTTATGACAAGAGGATCCCCACAATTTCTTCAAACTCTATCTAAAACCATCAATAGCTCAAGTGGGGATGGCATAAAGATGCCAAATCTTAGATAATTCATTGGAGAGTACGAGAAGAAGCCATCATTGACAATATCGATAATATTACAAATATTATCACTTCTAAATTTAAGGAGAATATGTGGTGTGATAAAGTATTAGTGGATAAAAGTCAATTAAGATACTACAAGGAGGTGGTCAACCGTAATTTAGAATATAAAAATTACCTCTGAATTTTGAAAAGAGAAAATAAGAAAGTCAACATTCCTAAAGTAAAAACAAACTCTCACAAGATACATAGTGAAATTGAGCATTGGATAAGTTTGAAAACACCACAGGATGAGAGAATGTGTTATGTTTGTGATATTAAGAGGGTAGAAGATGAAAAACACTTTCTCTTGGATTGCCCTTCCTATACCCATATTAGATCAAATTTAAAAATATCTTCCACATCACTGACCTTCCTAACCTTCTAAGTCATCAAAAATATGGTGATATTGGAACACTTCTCTCAATGCTTTTGAGCATAGAAATACAATTTTGAAGAATTTGAAGCAATGTATTACCTTCTTAATGCCTGATAAACAAATCGGTTTTACTGGAAATTAATCATCATCATCATCATCATCATGAAATTCTCCTTCAGCAGAGCGAGAGGAAGAAGTCACATTGGAACAAGGAGAATTCCAGGAAACAGTCACTCAGGTGAAGGTCACACACCTCAAAATCAACATCAGAATTTGCATCCTCAAAGAGGCAGAGGGAGGAGATCAAATGACAAAGAAAGCATACAATGTTATTATTGCAAAAAGTATGGGAACTATGAATCTGAATGTAGGAAGAAGTAAGCATATTAGCACTCAGGCAGAGCACATGTCTCAAATCATGAAGGAGACACCTATGATGCGATGTTTTTGTCATGTCACAAAACTGAAGAACAACACCAGGACCTCTGGTTGCTAGACAGTGGATGCAGCAATCACATGAGAGGTAACCAAGATTTACTTTATTTTATTGATTCTTCTATTTCATTTGATATTACACTTGGAGATGACTCTTTAGTCAAAATTCAAGGAAAAGGAATTATACCTATTCTCGTTAGGAAAGATGTAAACAAATACATAAATGATGTCTACCATGTTCTAGATCTGAAGCACAATCTGTTAAGTGTAGGACCACTAGTTGAAAATGGCTATAAGGTACTTTTTGAAGGAGCATCATGTAGGATATATGAAAAAACTCCCAGTAAAAAATTGATTTGTAAAATCCACATGAATAGGTATAGAATGTTTCCCCTCACCCTTAGAACTGCAAATCTAACCCAATATTATGCACAAAGTGTATCCACCCCCAATGAAACTATGATTTGGCATACAATATTTGGACATCTACCCTTTCATATTCTAATCCTTATACATAAGCACTCCATGGTCAAAGGTATACCTATATTCAAAGGGAAAAATTCCCCATGTGAGTCCTACATTCTAGGAAAATACAAGAGAACTCGCTTTCCCCAGTCCTCCACTCAAACTAAACAACACTTAGATTTGGTTCAGATCGACGCATGTGGACCAATGAAAACAAATTTAATAGGTGGTAGATTTTATTTTCTAACATTTGTTGATGACTTTAGTAGGAAAATATGGATCTATTTCCTCATACACAAGTCTGAAACCTTTCTAAAGTTCAAGGAGTTCAAGGTTGAATCTCAAAAATAGAGTGGGAAATATGTGAAGATTATGAGGTCAGGTGGAGGAGGATAATACTCTTCAACATAATTTGCAAATTTCTGCAAATCACAAGGCATAATCATGCAAACCACATCCAGGTATACTCCACAGGAAAATGGAGTGGCTGAGAGGAAAATTCATACTATAATGAACATGGCAAAGAGCCTTCTTAGAGAGAAATTTTTGTCCAATCTATTTTGGACTGAAGCAGTAGCATGCTCAAATTATTTCCTGAATAGATCCCCAACCTCTAGTTCCAAGATGAAGGTCCCTCAAGAAGCATGGAGTGGGAAAAAACTAAATGTTTCTCATCTTAGGACATTTGGATGCATTGTACTCTCTCACATACCTTCCGAATTGAGGAAGAAAATTGATGATAGAAGTGAGAAATGCATTTTTCTTGGCTACAGTGAGGCATCCAAAGCCTACAGACTCTACAATCTAATTTCAAAGAAACTAAGTCTCAACAGAGATGTCAAATTTATTGAAAATCAGTTTTGGAGTGAGTCTGAAAATCATGATATGGATAGTCAAAATCCATTGCTGCTACTTCCTAAAAGCATAGAAAATTCAAGACATCAAACACATAAACATGTCCTTCCAAGATTGTAGGTACAAGGAAAACCTGAAATTCCTGAAGAAAACTCTTCTTCAAGCAGAAATTCATCCTCTGAACTTCATAATCAGAGAACTCAAAGCTTGTGATAAATCCATCAGCAGTTGGATGATATTGATCAACACAATATTTTTTCATTAATATCATGTCAACCTACATCTTTTAAAGAGGAAGTTAAATAGCCGCATTGGGTTCATGCCATGAACTAAGAGATTGACTCAATTGAGAAGAACAATACATGGGATCTTGTTGATCTATCCAAACATAAGAAAAGTATTGGTGTCTAGTGGGTTTACAAGACTAAACTAAATGAAAAGGGGCAAATTGAAAAACACAAGGAAAGACTAGCTGCTAAAGGATTCTCACAACAACCAGACATTGATTATGGTAAAAAAAATTCTCCAATAGCAAGGTTGGACACTGTAAGTGTGACATCCCCCAAAATAAAGTATTTTCAAAATTCAAAATTTGTTAGAAAACTTTTCCATTTTTAGTAAATTCGAAATTGGAAAAAATCTTCCATTTATGGAAATTTTGAATTTTGAATTTGATAAATTATAATTAATTATTATGACTGTTGGGCAGAGACCTGATTTGACCCAACTAACTATTTGACTATGACACTTGTATGTAAACATAATATTGTTTTAATTATTGCAGTAGGACAAATGGAACAACCATGTTAAATTTAGTTGACCATGACTCCATGAGTGGGGAACATGTTGGAACTACCTCTAGGATGATTGTTAGAAGTGGAAAATCAAGGATTTGGCCATTGACAGCCATTGAAAATCAAGGATTTATAAAGCTGCGAAAATTCCCAAGAGAGGGAAAAAGACCTAGGAAAAAAGGGATTTGTTTTTATAAATAGCATATGTGATGAGGTAGGACGTTGCCTAGTATGTTGGGGGAAAAGGCTACTAGTTTTCTTGCTGTTATGAACACTATTGATTCAGTGTAAGGCAAGAGGAGTCTGTTGAAACTGAAAGACATTGTTGAGGAGGATATTCCAAGTTTTTCATCATGGATTCATGGTTGGGCTAGGGGGTGAATCGAGCAAGTGATCTGGTTGCCTTGTTCTACGGTTGGGAGGAACGTGACTGTTTCCTTTGTCTTCCCGCGAACTGGTTCTTATAAGTTAAATCTTCTCCTTCTTTGTTTGAATGATTTCGTGTATCTGATATAATGCATCTTCTTGAGTTAAGTTGAAATAACTTCCATGGATGACATATGTTCATTTGTATGAAGTTTCAATCAAAACTAAACTCTGGGATGGTTCCTCTGAAACTTAAATTTTAGGTAGAATTATCTATGTACAAATGAACTTGAAAGAACATATCCACCTACAGGTGTATGTTTATCTTTGTAACTGAAATTCTAGGCAGAGCTATCTATGTATGAATGAGATAGGAAGGAATAGATCTATTTACAAGCATATGTTTGTTTCTATAGTTGAAATATTAAGGAAATCTATCTACGAATAAGTGGGAGCTGAGCAAGTTTGTACATATATTACACATAAACTTATATATAGATATGGTTGCAGTTAGTACCGTGTGTAGGTTTTATTAAATAAAGATTTAATGACTGCAATAGGAATCCCATTTATACAGAAATTTGTTGTCATGGTATTTGAACAAACAAACTATGACACCAAGAAATCAACCGCCTCTCATATAAAGAAATTTCTAAACCGAAAGGTCTGAAAACTCTCCGTAAAACTCATTACAGTACCATATGAAATTGAATAGTTCGTTGTTCCATTATAAGATAATACAGTAGTAGAATACTCCATAAGATTATGGATTTGAAGATAATTAAAAAGAACCTAAATCACCGGTTGAAAGATCTTTTTAATCTTTGTGTTTCCATTCATACAAAATAAAAGGAGCCAACTGAAGGAACAAAAATATATATAGAAGTATAAATTCATAATTATATATATATATATATATTACAGTTGGAAATAGAAAAATATCTATGATCTTTGAAATACCATAGACTCACAACCTGGAAATTTAATTATGATAATCATTCACGTATTTGGAAATAACTAGGACCATGTATGTAGTCTAAAACCCTATTTATATCTTACAGAGTGTGCCAATGGTAAATGGACAGATTGGTCGCTTACAGTAAGATCAACTTCAAATTTATTTGTCACAGAGTTAAGGGTACAACCCTTAGGACTCCTCTGTTAAAAATAAAAAGAGAGACCAAGTACAAAAACTAAATTGTGTGCCAGAATAGTCTGGCATCTCTACCCACGATGACTATATCTGAATCGGATCACCCAATGGAGGTTGTAAGAAGTTGAAGAGCTAGATTAGAATCCGTTTACCTTTTTCCTTATATGGCACGACTACGAGTCAAAGACTTGCAAGAAAGGAACCCTTTCGAGGAAGAACAACTGTAAGTAAAATAAGAAAACATTGAAACTCTGAAATAGACTAGATTAAATAAAATATAAGGCAACCTTTATACTACATAAAACTTGATATCCATGATTATGCATCATTACTTAAATTACGGTCTGAGTCAAATGGATCATCGCATGGTCAAGAAGGATGCCCATAGGATGGAGGGATGTGGGTTGAGGTCAAACTGATGGGTACCTCGCAAGACATCAAGAGGTTCCATCATTAGATTAATGCAAACAATTCATTAGCAATCAAAATAAAATCTTATAAGGAAACTATAAATTTAAAATGATTTAAAACCATACAGAGATCCTACTCTACCAAAATATCATAAAATTATTGAACTGTGCAAACATGAGGCTTCACCCTTTCCCAGTAATAATCGTTACGGTTGGGTGGCTGACATTATTAAACAAAAATTGGAGTCAACAGAATTTGAGATACTGGAAAGCTAAGTGTCGTGGAACGTTCATCTAACAACCGTAATATATGAATAGTAATAACAACTAAATTTAGCTTACAATAAAAATTTCAGGAGGGAACCCAGTATGCCATGATGCCTTTAGGGAGGGTCGAGAAGCTTTAAATACTCAGTACCTTGAAATTACGATTTACTCATACCTAGGAACTCTGCAACAACCGGTAGAAAATGAATGACCATACAGGTGAGAGTCGAACCCCAAGCACAATGAAGAACCCTCATATGACTTTCTTTTAAGCACAAAGTTACAGTTTTGGTCAGGGTGTTAATGCACAAAAAACCTCCTAAATACTAAAACACTCAGGATTCAAAGGGAATTCTTCATTACCTTCCTGGTGGAAGACAAAAGCAAAGAAATTGTGAAATGATAGGGTCGGCTTCAATTGAATCCAAACTTCAAGAACCTTACAAATAAGTTTTAAGAATTTACAAAGGTTTCAAACAGTCGAAAGATATAGGTAAATCTTTTTATACTTCTAGACAAGGCAACTTTGCAAATTAATGAAAGTAATGAGCATGGGATACACTTACCTTTAAAATCTACAACTAGGGTCTCTGAAGGGATTCCAACATTGAGGAGATTCCAGTATCCCATGGATGACTATTCGTTTGGGCCGAAAGTGATAGAGGTTGTATGACCAGACCTTGTGTTCACACCATACTGGAGTGCGAAAAGAAACAATAATGGAAAAAATTTCCCCACGGTCTGAGTAACTGGTGAGTAAAGGATACGGGTCGAGGCCATGTGACCAACCTGAGGTGGCGAAAGCATGGTGGGAGCAGAGACCGAACTTTAACCCTGTGAGTACATCACCAAACCTCTAATTAATATTGCAGGATGGGGCTTTAAGTCTTTCCATTGTACTCCTGCCACTTTACTTAATCCTCAGTTATGGAGGAGATTAAGTGCAAACGAGTTAGGTCTAGACATCACCTTTTTTTCATTCTGGTTACGATTGGACACTTAACTTTAGCCCCGTAACTACCTAAAAACTATTAGCTAGTTTGTGTTCCGTCGAATCGTAACCATGTCCCTTGTGCTAAATGCTTATTTTTCCTAGTGATAATGCTAGCTTAAAACAAGCACCACGATATCTATGTATGGTTAGATTATCAGGGGTTATGTTGTACACGATGGAAAACTCACACTTTTGGGAAGGATTCTATAGGTTACAAAGTTAATGTTATAGGTTCACGAACAAGCATGGAAAACCGAATATTAAAATGGGAAAGTTAGGAATCAAGTCCTAAATATACATTATTGTATAAATGGATATATATTTATGTTTTTAATATGTATGGGTTCACTATAGTTGTTGAAGAAAGGTACCACAAATTTTTAGAGAAGTCCTTTTATAAAGTTCTAAGTCAGTCTAGTGTAGGGTTGTTCTCTTATGATGGCAGAATTTAAATCTATAAGAATAATGAACATTATTACCGTTATGAAGTTTTGTAAATGAAATGGAGATTAGTACCCCTTAGATTTTTATTTTTTTTATGGCAAATTGGAAGTACATTACATATGGTATCAGAGCAAAGTTTACAACACTGGGCCTTGAACAAGGCCACATTAATTTCTTGGCATATACTTTTACTTATGCAAAACTAATAAACCTTTATTGTTACAAACATAAAACCTTTTATGTTTTTTGTTAATCATGGCAACACAGGATGAAAGGGAAATCATAATCGATGGAAATCCTAAAAAAAGACTTCCTGAAAATCAGAGACAGAATAGTGATGGAAGATCCCCTACTGAAATTATGGAAACAATGAGGAATCTCATCATCGAACTGCAGGTTTTCAAAGCCGACAATGAAAAACTGAAGAAATCTCAGCAGGAACAACAGGAAATAAATGAATTCCTGTTGCGTAGTATAGTGATAAGGAAAATCCCAAAGGATGATAATAACCATGAATAAGTTAGCAAGACGGCCTCCAAGAACTCTGGACCTAAAACAAAAAAGGAGACAGTTCGTCTGAAGGTACACCTTTAGTTGAGGACAAAACAAAAATAAACAGAAAGAGAAAACAAGTTGACCCCCTTGAAGGAGAATTCAAGAAAATTAAGCCAGCTACCTTTGATGGAGAATCCCGAACAGGAGAAGAATCTTAGGCATGGTTATTGGACATCAGAAAATACTTCCAAATATATAACTATTCCACCAATATGAAGGTCAAAATGGCCATATACAATCTGAAAGGAAAGGCCAACATTTGGTGGCAAGACCTTAAATTGGCCAAGGGCCTAAAGGAGAAACATATGGAATAGTCTGACTTTAAGAAATATTTCAAGAAATAGTAGCTATCTGAAAGCTACTATGAAAGAAAAATAAAAGAATTTTATGAGTTAAGACTTGGACAGATGACAATGGAGGACCTTATAAATAAATTCCTGGAATTACTAAGGTTCTAACCTTAAATATGGTAAGATAAGGTAAAAATCCATTGATTCTTAAGTTGTCTACCATAGTCGTATAGGGATAGAATTGAGTTTGACAACCGCAAATCCTTGAGTGAAGTATTCAAGAAAGCACGAATGTGCTACAACTAGTATAAACAACGAGAAAAGTTTCCCAAAGCCTGTAAGGATAAGAAACAATATTGAATGAACCAACGAAAGAAGGGATACCAACCATCTCCTTATCGGAATGCAGCAAAAATATTTCTGAGAAAATATTTTCAATCCAACCATCCGAATACGCAAGGTAGTGGTAAAATGGTAAATATGGGAATGAAGAAGTTTGGGGACAACCCCCACGAACCATTAAAGTGATGGGAATGTGGAGAACCTCATCTAAGGAGGAACTGTCCACGTTTAATTTCAGCAAACAAAACTGTTGTTCATAATTTGCAGGAAGCCTTGACAGTGGGTGATGTGGGTAGAATCATGCATTGGATAAATGAAACCATAGAGGGCCGGCAAGCTGACCATCAGTCCTCTGTGGTAGAAATCAAAGGTAAAATCAATAACATTTGAATTTCTATTTTAATTGACCCTGGAGATATGTTAAGTTATATTAATCCTGATGTAGTAGGGTCAAATAAACTTAAGAAATCGAATCACGCAAAATCATGGTTGGTACAAATAGAAACATGAACTAAAAGGAAAGTAGTTGACTTTATTTCTAATTTCGAGTTCATCTTAGATGGTCAAAATATAAGAAAAAATATGAACATCCTACCACTAGGATCTTATGATATGATTATCGGAATGGATTGGTTGGAAAGGCACAAAGTAGTAATAGATTGTTATACAAAGACACATAACTATAAAGACGATTATGGAACTACTAGAACAACCCAAGGTATACCAAAACTTCTATTAGTTAGACAATTTTCAGCGATGCAATTCAAGAAATGTATGAGGAAGTGATGTCAATTTTATGCCATCCAAGTAACGAATCTGTTAGAAAAAGAAGATAAGCCAAAGTTAGAAGAATTTGTTGTCCTGCGTGAATTCAGAGTCATGTTTATGGATGAGATACTGGAATTACCTCCTAGAAGGGAAATAGACTTCTCCATAGACCTACTACCTGGTTCAACCCCTATCTCAAAAGAACCTTACCGAATGAGTTTACCAAAATTAACAGAATTAAAAACACAATTATAGGAATTGTTGGACAAAGAGTATATCAGACTGAGTGTTTCACCATGGGGGCCACCAATCCTCTTTGTTAAAAATAAAGAAGGTACTCTAAGACTTTGTATCGATTATAGACAATTGAATAAAATGACTATTAAGAACAAGTACCCCTTACCTAGGATAAATGACATGTTTGATCAAGTAGGTGGGGCCAAGATCTTTTCAAAATTGGATTTATGATTCGGTTATCATCAAGTTAGGATAAAGGATGAAGATGTAAGAAAAAAAACTTTTTGAACAAGATATGGACACTATGAATTCGTGGTCATACCTTTCAGAATCACTAACACACCAACCACATTTATTTGCCTGATGAATAGTATTTCCAATCAGTACTTAGAGAAGTTCGTACTATTATTTATCGATGATATTTTTGTCTATTCTAAAATAGAGGAAGAACATGAAGAACACTTAAGAATAGTTCTGCAAACGTTGAAGAAACACAAACTGTACGCCAAATTTGATAAGTGTGACTTTTATCAAAAAAAAATACAATATCTAGGACATGTAATTTCAGCAAAAGGCATTGTCGTAGACCCTGAGAAAATAAAAACCATCATGGAATGGTCGGTACCTAAGGATGTAGTAGATATCTGGTCATTCATGGGAATCACCGGATATTATCGGATATTTATAGAGGGTTTTTCCAAGATAGCCTACCCTATCATGTCATTACAAAAGAAAGGGACCAAGTTTAACTGGTCACATAAGTGTCGAGACAGTTTTAACAAGATGAAGTAATTATTGACAACTACACCCATATTGAAGGTAGCAGACCTATATAAAGAGTTTACCATATGTGTTGATGCATGTAAAGAAGGAATAGGTGGTGTCCTAACTCATGAAGGACACGTGATTTGTTATGAGTCCCGGAAATTAAAAGAACATGAGCGAAATCATGTCACTCATGACTTAGAATTGGCAACAGTAATACACACCTTAAAAATGTGGCAACACTACATAATGGGAAGAAAAATTCTACTATTGACGGATAATAGCGGTGTGAAATATATGTTTAGCCAACCAGATCTTAATGCAAGGCAAGAAAGATGGATATCCTTTTTGAGCGAATTCAACTTCAAGGTAAAACATATCAAGGGTAAGGAAAATAAGGTAGCAGACACTTTAAGTAGAAGAGTCCATGGGTTGTTTGAGATAAATATCAGCGGGGCAAAAAGTGATCTGGAACAAAGAATAAGGACGATAGGTATTAATGACAAAAATTACACTAAGATAATGGAAGAATTACAAAACAATACTGCAAAGTTAGATAAACCAGATCTAAGTATCGACCAAAAGGGACTATTACAATTTAATAACAAACTTTACATACTAGATTCAATAGAGTTAAAGTTAATAGTCTTGGACAAAGTGCATAATAAACCGTATTCTGGCCATCTAGGATACCATAAAACGATAACACCACTTAGAGAACTATTTTACTGGCCTAATATGAAGGGAGAAACAACAGAATACTTGGCTAGGTGCCAAGATTGTCAGTAGGTTAAGGCCAAATACCAGCATCCAGCCGACCTACTACAGCCATTACCAGTGCCATAATGGAAATGGGAGACCATATTGCTGGACTTCATAACAGGTTTTCCTAAAACTCAGAAATAGAATGATTCTATTATGGTTGTAATCGATAAAATCAATAAGTCTGCACACTTTATTCCTGTGAAATTTACTTTTAAAGATATAAACATCGCTGAAATATTTATGAAAGAAATTTTTAGACTGCATGGTATTCCTAAAATGGTGATCTCAGACAGAGACGTAAAATTTACGTCCACCTTTTGGAAAGAATTGTTTGCAGGGATAAATACTAATTTGAATTCCTGCATGAGTTACCATCCACAAATGGATGGACAGACTAAATGAACAAATCAGATCATAGAAGATAAGCTATGCATGTATGTAAGAACACAATTGAGTAAGTGGGAAGACTACCTATACTTGGTAGAATTTGCATATAACAATGGGTACCAAACTTCGGCTAAATTGAGCCCCTTCGAGGTATTGTACAACAAAAAGTGTACGACACCAATTAGCTGAGACGATCCAGCTGACAGACTCATGGTTGGACCATAAATGCTCCAAGAAATGGAAAGTACGGTAAGGTGCAACGGAACTTAAAAGAGGCACAGGACAGACAAAAAAGTTATGCTGACCGGAAAATAAGACACTTGCAATTTCAAGTGGGTCATGTTTACTTAAAAGTCAAAGCCATAAAAAGTTCACTAAAACTCGGGAACTGTGCCAAGTTGGCACCCAGGTTTTGTGGGGCCTTCAAGATACTAGCTTGAATTGGACCCGTAGCATACCAACTTGCACTTCCAGCTAATCTAAGAATTCATAATGTATTTCATGTTTCCTTGTTGAAAAAGTATGTCCATGACCCTACTCATATGATTGATTGGAACTTGGTGTAGGTGGAACCAGAAGGCGAGTTCGAGGCAGAACCCCTACGCATTCTGTACTGGAGAGAAATAACACTTCGGAACAAAGACGTTGCTTAGGTAAAGGTGTAATGGAAGCACTTTAGTCCCGAGGAGGAAACTTGGGAGTTGGAGGGAGATTTGTGGAAATATCATCCAATCTTGTTCCAAGAAAGGAACGAACACTGAGGACAATTTTTTATTGAAGGGGGAAAGGATGTGACATCCCCAAAAATAAAGCATTTTCAAAATTCAAAATTTGTTAGAAAACTATTATGTTTTTAGTAAATTTGAAATTGGAATTTTTTTGCCATTTATGGCAATTTCGAATTTTGAATTTGATAAATTGTAATTCATTATTATGACTATTGGGCAGAGACCGGATTTGACAAAACTAACTATTTGACTATGACACTTGTATCTAAACAGAATATTTTTTTAATTATTGCAGGAGGACAAGTGGAACAACCATGTTAAATTTAGCTGACCATGACTCCATGAGTGGGGAGGATGTTGGAACTACCTCTGGGATAATTGTTACAAGTGGCAAATCAAGGATTTGGCCATTGGCAGCCCCTGAAAATCAGGGATTTAGAAAGCTGCGAAAATTCCCAAGAGAGGGAAAAAGACCTAGGAAAAAAGGGATTTGTTTTGATAAATAGAATATGTGAGGAGGCAGGATGTTGCCTAGTATGCTGAGGGAAAAGACTACTAGTTTTCTTGTTGTTATGAACACTACTGATTCAGTGTAAGGAAAGAGGAGTCCGTTGAAACTGAAAGACATTGTTGAGGAGGAGATTCCAAGTTTTCCCTCATGGATTCATGGTCAGGCTAGGGGGTGAATCGGGCAAGTGATATGGTTGCCTTGTTCTACGGTTGAGAGGAACATGACGGTTCCCTTTGTCTTCCTGCAAATTGGGTCAGATAAGTTAAATCTTCTCCTTCTTTGTTTGAATGATTTTGTGTACCTAATATAATGCATTTGCTTGAGTTAAGTTGAAATAACTTCCGTGGATGACATTTGTTCGTTTGTATGAAGTTTTAATCAAAACTAAACTCTGGGATGGTTCCTCTAAAACTAAAATTTTAGTTAGAATTATCTATGTACAAATGAACAAGAACAGATCTACCTACAGGTGTATGTTTATCTCTGTAACTGAAATTCTGGGAAGAACTATCTATGTATGAATGAGCTAGGAAGGAATAGATGTATTTACAGGCGTATGTTTGTTTCTGTAGTTGAAATATTAAGCAAATCTATCTACGAATAAGTGGGAGCTGAGCAAGTCTGTACATATATTACACATAAACTTATATATAGATATGCAATGTATATAGATATAGTTTCAGTTAGTACCATGTGTAGTTTTTATTAAGTAAAGATTTAATGAATGCAATAGGAATCCCACTTGTATAGAAAGTTACTGTCATGGTGTTTGAACAAACAAACTATGCCACCAGGAAATCAGCTGCCTCTCGTATAAAGAAATTTCTAAATTGAAAGGTCCAGAAACTCTGCGTAAAACTCATTACAATACCATATGAAATTGAATAGTTCGTTGTTTCGTTATAAGATAATACATTAGTAGAATACTCCATAAGAATATGGATTCAAAGATAATTAAAAAGAACCTAAATCACAGGCTGAAAGAACTTTTTAATCTTTGTGTTTCCATTCATAAAAACTAAAAGGACTCAACTGAAGGAACACACAGGTATATAGAAGTATGAATTTGTAATTATATATATATATATATATATATTACAATTGGAAATAGAATAGTATGTATAATCTTTTAAATACCATAGACTCACAACCTGGAAATTTAAGTATGATAATCATTCGTGTATTCGACAATAACCAGGACCATGTATCCAGTCTAAAACCCTATTTATATCCTACACAGTGTGCCAATGGGAAATGGACCGATTGGTCACTCACAGTAAGATCAACTTCAAATTTATTTGTCACAGACTTAAGGGTACAACCCTTAAGACTCCTCCGTTAAAAAAAAAAAAAGAGAGACCAAGTCCAAAAACTAAATCATGTGTCAAAATAGTCTAGCATCTCTACCCATGATGAATATATCCAAATTGAAGCACCCAATGGAGGTTGTAAGAAGTTGAAGTGCTAGATTAGAATCTGTTTACCTTTTTCATTATATGGCACGACTCAGAGTCGAAGACTTACGAGCAAGAAACCCCTGCGAAGAAGCACAATCATAAGGAAAATGAGAAAACATCGAAACTCTGAAACAAACTAGATTAAATAAAATCCAAGGAAACATTTATACTACAGAAAACTTGATATCCATGATTATGCATCATTACTTAACTTATGGTCTAAGTCAAACGGATCATCGCGCAGTCGGGAAGGATGCCCACAGGATGGAGGGATGTGGGTCGAGGTGAAACTGATGGGTACCTCGCAAGACATTAGGAGGTCCCATCATTAGATGAATGCAAAAAAATCGTTAGAAATCAAAAGAAAAATATTATAATGAAAATGTAAATTTAAAATGATTTAAAACCATACAGAGATCCTACTCTACCAAAATAACATAAAATGACTTAATTGTGCAAACATGAGACTTCACCCTTGCTTTGTAATAACCGTTATGGTTGGGCGGCCGACATTATTGAACCAAAATGAGAGTCAACAGAATTTGAGATTCTGGAAAGCTAAGTGTCATGGAATGTTCATATAACAACCCTAATCTTTGAATAGTAAGAACAACTAAATTTATCTTACAGTAAAATTTTTAGGAGAGAACCCAGTATGCCATGACACTTTTAGGGAGGGTCAAGAAACTTTAAAGACTCAGTAACTTGAAATTATGATTTACTCATACCTAAAAACTCGGTAACAACCAGTAGAAAATGACTAACCATACAGGGGAGAGTCAAACCCAAAGCACAGTGAAGAACCATTGTGAGATTTTCTTTTAAGCACAGAGTTACATATTTGGTTAGAGTGTTAATGCACAGAGAACCTCCTAAATACTAAAAAACTTAGGATTCAAAGAGAAGTCTGCATTACCTTCCCGCTGTAAGAAAAAATAAAAGAAATTGTGAAATGACAGGGTTGACTTGAATCGAATACTAACTTCAAGAACCTTACAAACAAGTTTTAAGCATTTACAAAGGTTTCAAACAGTCGGAAGATACAGGGAAAGATTTTTATACTTCTAGACAAGGCAACTTTGCAAATTAACGAAAGTAACAAGCATGGGATACACTTACCTTTCAAATCTACAACCAAGGTCTCCGAAGGGATTCTAGCATTGACAAGAGTCTAGTATCCCATGGATGTTTGTTCCTTTGGGACGAAAGTGACAAGGGTTGTATGACCAGACCCTATGTTCACATCAGACTAGAGTGCGAAAAGAAACAATAATGGAAAAAATTTCCTGACAATCCGAGTAACTGGTGAGTAAAGGATACGAGCCGAGGCCATGTGACTGACCTGAGGTGGTGAAAGCACAATGGGCACGGAGACCGAACATTAACCCTGTGAGTACATCACTAGACCTCTAATTAATATCGAAGGATGGGGCTTTAAGTGTTGCCAGTGTACTCCTTCCACTTTACTTAATGCTCATTTATGGAGGATATTAAGTGCAAACGAGTTAGGTTTAGACCATTCCTTTTGGTCATTCTAGTTATGATTGGACACTTAAATTTAACCTCGTAACTACCAGAACACGGTTAGCTAGTTTGTGTTCCACAGAATCGTAACCATGTCCCTTGTGCTAAAATCTTATTTTTCCTAGTGATAATGCTCTTAAAACAAGCACCACGATATCTACGTATGGTTATATTATCAGGGGTTATGTGTTACATGATGGAAAACTCACACTTTTGGGAAGGATTCTATAGGTTATAAAGTCAATGTTAAAGGTTCATGAACAAGCATGGAAAATGAAATATTAAAATGGGAAAGTTAGGAATCAAGTCCTAAATATACATTACTGTATAGATGGATATATATTTATGTATTTAATATCTATGGGTACACTATAGGTGTTGAATAAAGGTACCACAAATTTTTAGATAAGTCCTTTTATAAAGTTCTAAGTCAGTCTAGTGTAGGGTTGTTCTCTTGTGATGGAAGAATTTAAATATGTAAGCATAATGAGCATTATTACCGTTATGAAGTTTTGTAAGAGAAATGGAGATTAGTACCCCTTAGAAATTGTTTTTTTTATGGCAAATTAGAGGTACATTACAGTAAGGACTCTCTTAACCATAGAAGCTCAACACAAATGGAAAGTATACAAGATGGATGTCTAGTCATATTTTTTGAATGTTGTCTTAGAAGAAGAGGTCTATGTGGATCAACCACCTAGATTTGAAGTGAAAGAGAAGCCAACCAAAGTGTATCAGTGTAATAAATCTTTGTATGGCTTAAAGAAAGATCTAAGATCTTGGCACAACATAATTGACACTTACCTGAACAAAAGTGGTTTCAACAGAAGCCAAAATGATCCATCTCTATACACCAAAACATATTATCAAGGTAAAATTATGATTGTAAGTTTATATGTTGATGACATGATATATACTGGAAATCTTGATTTAACTAGGTTTAAACATGCCATGCAATCTGAGTTTGAGATGACAGATCTTGGCATAATGAAATAGTTTTTGGGGATTGAGGTTGACCAATCAACCAAAGGGATTTTTTTTTGTCACTAAAAGTATGCAACATACATCCTCAAAAGACTTCACATGGAATATTGCAATCCAACAAAAACCCCCATACCCCTAGGCACAAAATTGAGAAAGCAAGATGAAAGCCCTACAGTGGATTCTAATTTGTACAAAATTTTACTAGGCAGTTTGTTTTATCTTACAACAACTGGACTTGATATTATGTATGCAGTCAACTTTGTTTCCAGGTTCATGGAATCTCCCAAATATTCTCACTGGAATATCAAAAAAAGGATTCTGAGATATGTTGTTGGTACTCTCAATTTTGGTTTATGGTACACTCGGTCTGAACATAATCATATTCCTAGTTACACTGACAATGATTTGGCAGGAAGCCTAGATGATCAAAAAAGCACCTGAGGGTATGCTTTTCACCTGGGCACAAAACTGATTTCTTGGGCATCAATGAAGCAACCCATTGCCTCAATATATTCTACAGAGGCAGAGTATGTTTCTACTACCTTAGCTTCCTGTCAAGCCATGTGGTTGTGAATACTATTAAATGACATGTCACATACAGAAAAGGAGCCAACTCCTATCTTCTATGACAATACTTCAACAATTGATTTATCTAAACACCATGTTTTTCATAATAAAAAAAAACACATTGACACTCACTATCACTTCATACGTGATCTAGTCATTAATGGTTGAATCACTCTTCAATTTTGTGGCTCACGATATCATCTCGCAGTCATATTTACAAATCCATTAGGAAAAACCATTTTTTATTTTCAGAGACAACACTTGGGCATTATTAGTGTTGATGTTTGTAACTATTGAGTTTAAGAGGGAGTGTTAGTTATAATTGTAACCTCAACATAGTATGGTTGTACACTGCCAAATGTTCTGGCGAGTTGTGCCAGTCGTTAGGATTTGTGACATATTATTTACCTTGTTGTTTAGTTTTCGCTTTATAGATTTAGACTATCATATAATACAGGCGCGCTTTGCACATTTTTATTCTTAGATTTGTCTACTATGTTTTATGTCTTCCCTTCATTTCTAATTTTGTCACACATCCCATATGATACATGTGATATGTCGCAATGAGGTTCAATCAAATGGAGAGACACTAATTAAGTAAATGTAAAAAAATAGATTCATTAATAAACAAAAGGAAGTTATGAACATTACATCACATTCCTTGATTTAGAAACACGACAAAAAATATGCCAATATCTTTATTTTATTAACATAAGATTGTAATTTATAATTAAAAGATTCATTGAGTGGAAGATGCCTGCTAACAACAACCACATTTAACTAACTTAAATTATTTGATATTAATTGAAAAAAACTATTAACGACAACATGCAATATCCATATTCTTTGACAAAATGCATGTCTCCATTCTTTCAAGGTTCTCAAGTAGAGCCATATAAATGTTGGTTGTTGAGACATGCACTTATATGTGGCTCGACAATTCCAACTAGCCACCCAACCTTTGCATAGAAAATGTGCATTCTTTCCAATAAAAAAACAATAATCCCTTGCTCTTGCATGGACTTTCTACCTTGTGGCTCTCGCTGGTTATCCAAGCTATCACGCACTAAAAGAGAGGGATCATATCTCTATGCAAATTTGTTCATCTTTATAAAACTTCTCTACTCTGCTTATCGAATTTTTAATAAGCTAATATAAACTTTAATTGGTTAGACCCTCAATATAGTTCTCACATCAGATTTCATTTACACGTTTAATAAATTTGATATTAAAATAAATCTAAATTAATTATCTTACAATTATCACACAAATTTCCCAAACCTCATGTTGACACGATGGAATAACTTAATAGTTAGAATATAAAAAATTATGTTTTACTAACATAAACATGATTTAGTTCAAGCATTAACATAAACATGATTTAGTTCAAGCATGATTGTATTTGTTCACAGATGTGATAAAATCAGAAGCAAAAGAAGATAATTTTTTAAAGCATCGGATAAGGGAAGCACTAGAACTCATTAAGCATCCCAATAACCTAAATAGGGACAATGGTCTAGAGATAAAAGGGAACTAGCTACCTTTCATCTATCACAACAGTAACAGGTAAATTCACTTAGGTCTCCCTTACTCTCCTTAGATGCTTTTCTTTTCTCTTGTCTTTTGGTCTTTTACCCTAGGGTTAGTTCCCCTGCCCCACTTTTTATTGAGCTTAATGCTAATATCATAATCTTAACCTGAAACCTTTGCCTTGCTAATAAACTTAATAAACTCTAGTTAGACTAAGTCCTTATCACTAGCATTAAAAAGAAGGGTTGAAATACTCATTGCCAACACTCATAACTCTAAATACTAGTCAATATCAACTTTAATAATTCAGTAACAATACTACTCTAATATTATTATTAATACTAGGGTTTTTTAACAACTTAGTAAATCTAGGGTTAGTTACCATTATTAATAACCCTTGATTATAATACTAATTATAATAACATAAATTTATAGTTTGGTTACTATATAACCTATTTTTTTAAAATTTAAGTCTTTATTAAAATTAAAACTAAACATTTTATTTTATTAAATATTTTAATAAATAATTAATAAATTATTTTACTAAATAACTAATTCTAGGGTTTAAGCCGAATTCTTAAGCTTTGTCCATCCAAAACTTAATAAATTCAAAAGTTTTATTTTATTAAATAAATAATTTTAGGGTTTTAAGACGACTAACTTTTTCCCTCCAAACAAGATGATATTTATTGCTTATCCTTTCTACTTTTATCCTTGGCTTTATGTCCTGAAGATGGATCTTGATATGGATCCGAAACATTGACAAACAATCACAAATACTGTGGATTATCCGAAAAATTCTGCAAACAATCACCACAGAAATCTTAACAGTCAAAGGAAGATAATACAGAGAAGACAAAATTAGAAACAAGAATGAGTAGAGCGAAATTCATTAAAGGAAAAGAGTTGAGATAAATAATCTTTATCAAATCAAGAAAATAAAGAAAAAAGCATACACCTGGCCATGACACTTTGCAGTGTACAGTCACATAATGTTGAGGTTACATATATAATTAACACTCCCTCTTAAAAAAAATAGTTACAAATATCAACACTGATAATGCCAAACTGTTGCCTCTAAAAATAAAAAAAACAGATTTTCCTAGTGGCTTTGCAAAAATATCTGCAAGTTGATCTCGAGAGCCACATAATTGAAGTGTGATGTCACCATTATTGACTAGCTCGCGTATGAAGTGAAAACGAGTGTCAATATGCTTTATTTTCTGGTGAAACACATGGTTCTTGGATAAAGAAATTGTTGAGGTGTTGTCACGGAAGATAGGAATTGGCTCCTTTTATTTATGTGATATCATTCAATATTCTTCTCACCCACACAGCTTGATAGGAAGTTCAGGTAGCAAGGACATACTCTGCCTCTACAGAAGATATTGATACAATGGGCTGCTTTTTTTATGCCCAAGAAATTAAGTTCATGCCCAGGTGAAAAGCATGTCCATAGGTGGTTTTCCGATTATCTAGGTTGTCTGCAAAATCACTGTCTGTGTAACCAAAGAGATGATTATTATCAGAATGAGTGTACCATAAGAAAAATTTGAGAGTGTCTGTAACATATCTCAGAATTATTTTCTCCATCTTCTAGTGAGAATATTTGGGGGATTCCATGAACCTGGGAACAAAGTTGGCTGCATACATAATATTAGGCCTAGTTGTTGTAAGATACAACAAACTTCCTACTAAAATTTTGTACAGGGTAG
Organism: Picea engelmannii; assembly: GCA_009831015.1. NCBI lineage: Eukaryota > Viridiplantae > Streptophyta > Pinopsida > Pinales > Pinaceae > Picea > Picea engelmannii. The sequence continues at coordinate 290,013 of ML789510.1, read as the reverse complement.
AATCCATTGTTGGACCTTCATCTTTCTTGCTCAATTTTGTTCCTAGGGGTATAAGAGTTTCTGTTGGATTGCAGTCTTCCATGTAGAATCCTTTGATGATGTTTGTTCCATACTTTTGTTGACAGACAAAAATGTGTTTGGTTGATTGGTCAACCTAAGTCCCCAAAAAATATTTCATTATGCCAATATTTGTCATCTCAAACCCAGATTTCATGGCATGTTAAAAACTGGTTAACTCAAGATTTCCAGTACATATCATGCCATCAACATATAAACATACAATCAGAATGTCACCTTGATGATCAATTTTGGTGTATAGAGTTGGCTCATTTTGGCTTCTGCTGAAACCACTCTTGATCAGGTAAGTGTCAATTCTGTTGTACCAAGCTCTTGAATCTTGCTTTAATCCATACAAGGCTTTCTTCAACCGATACACTTTGGTTGGCTGCTCTTTGACTTCAAATCCAAGTGGTTGATCCACATAGACCTCTTATTCTAAGATACCATTCAAGAAATCTGACTTAACATCCATATGGTATACTTGCCATTTGTGTTGAGTTGTTTTGGCTAAGAGAGAAAAAGTTTCACCATAATCAATAGCTAGTTGTTGTGAGAATCCTTTGGCAACAAGTCTTGCCTTGTGTTTTCCAATCTGCCCCTTTTTCATTGAGTTTAGTTTTGTAAACCCACTTGACACCAATGCGTTTCTTGTGTCTGGGAAGAGCAACAAGATCCCATGTCTTGTTCTTCTCAATGGAGCCAATCTCTTGGTTCATGGATTGAAACCAATGTGGCTCTTTAGCTGCCTCTTTAAAAGATGTAGGTTGACATGAAATTAATGCAAAAAGATTGTGTTGATCAATATCATCCAACTACTGATGGATTTCTCTAAAGCTTTGAGTTCTCTGATTTTGAAGTTTGGAGGATGAATTTCTTCTTGAAGTAGAGTTGTCCTAAGGAATTTTAGGTTGTCCTTGTACCTTAAATATTGGAAGAGAAGGATGATGTGTTTGTTGTCCTAAATTCTCTGTGTTTTCAGGAAGTGGCAACAATGGATTTTGACTGTCCATAGGTCAATTTTCATACTCACTCCAGAACTGATTTTCAAGAAATTTGACATCCCTGCTGAGAATTAGTTTCTTTGAAGTCACATTGTAGAGTCTGTAGTCTTTAGATGTCTCACTATAGCCAACAAACATGCATTTCTCACTTCTATCATCAAGTTTCTTCCTCAATTTGGAAGTTATGTGAGCGAATACAATGCATCCAAATGTCCTGAGAGGAGCATCATTTATCTTTGTCCAAATCCATGCTTCTTGAGTGACCTTCATCTTGAGACTAGTGTATGGAGATCTATTCAGGAGATAAACTAAGCATGCTACTACTTCGGCCCAAAATAGATTTGATAGACATTTCTCTCTGAGAAGGCTTCTTTGCATGTTCATTCTTGTCTGATTTTTCCTTTCAGCCACTCCATTTTGTTGTGGAGTATACCTCATTGTAGTTTACATGATGATGCCTTGTGATTTGCAGAAATTTGCAAATTCTTTGGAGCTGCATTCTCCTCCTCTATATGACCTAAGAATTTTTACATATTTGCCACTCTGTTTTTAATCTTCAGCTTTGAATTCTTTTAACTTTGCAAAGGTTTCAGACTTGTTTCTAAGAAAATAGATCCAAATTTTCCTACTAAAGTCATCAATAAACGTTAGAAAATAAATGCTACCACCTATTGACTTTGTTTGCATTGGTCCACATAGGTCAATGTGAACCGACTCTAAGTGTTGTTTGGCTTGTGTGGAGGACTGTGGAAAACTAGTTCTCCTATGTTTTCCAAGAATCCAAGACTCGCATGGGATATTTTTCTCTTTGAAGACAGGTAGTCCTTTGACCATGGAGTGCTTATATAGAAGCCTTAGACTCTGAAAGGGTAGATGTCCAAATCTTGTATTCCAAATCATAGTTTCATTTGGGGTGGATTCACTTTGTGCATATGATTGGATCAGATTTGCAGTATTGAGGGTTAGGGGAAAAATTATATTCCCAGTCATGTGGATTTCAGAAATCGATTTTCTGTTGGGGGTTTTATCATATATCCTACATGATGCTCCTTCAAAAGGTACCTTATAGCAATGTTCAATTAGTTTTCCTACACTTAACATATTATGTTTGAGATCTAGAACATGATAGACATTGTTTATGTATTTCTTTACATTTTGTTTAGTAAGAATAGGTACAGTGTCTTTTCCTTAAACTTTGACTAAGGAATCATTTCCAAGTGTAATATCAGATGAAATTGAAGAATCAATGCATGAAAGTAAATATTTGTTACTTGTCATGTGATTGTTGCATCCATTGTCCAAGAACCAGATATCTTTTTGTTGTTTTTTGGTCTTGTGGCATGAGAGAAACATATCATCTCGGGTTTCTCCTTCGTGATTTGAGAGATGTTCTCTTCCTAAGATCTGATATGCTTGCTTCTTTCAGCATTGAGATCCATAGTTCCCATACTTTTTGTAGTGATAGATTTATATGTTTGATTTGGCATTTGATCTTCTCCCTCTACCTCTTTGAGGCTCGAAATATTGATTATGGTTCTGTTGTCTATGACCTTGGAAATTATGATTATAGTTATGTTGTTTGTGACCTTGGAAATTTTGATTCTGGTTTTGTTGTTTGTGACCTTCACTTGAGTGATGGTTACTTGGAATGCTCCCTCTTCCTTGGTGACCTCTTCCTCTGCCTCTGCTGAAAGAGAATTGATTCTTGAAGGAATTGGCTATTGACTCATCTTCTAGATGTAGTCTAGTATCATGTGTCAATAGAGAGCCCATTAATTCATCTGTTGAAAAAATTGACAAATCTCTGGATTCAAGGATGGATGTAACAACCATTTTGAATTTATTTGGTAGGCTTCTGAGGAATTTCTCAACAATTCTTTGATCAGGGATGGCTTCACCAATCAATCTTATCTGATTTACAATTCCCATTACTTTGGTCATAAACTGATCAACTTTTTCAGACTCTATCATTTTTAAAGTCTCAAAATGTGTCCTTAAGGTCTACAACTTGACGGTTTTGACCCTTTCATTTCCCTAGTAAGTTGATTTATCGATGTCCAGGACCTGTTTTGAAGTAACAACAATTGTGATTTTTGAGAAAATCGAGTCATCCACTGAATTTTGAATCCATAATTTTTCCTTATTCTCTCTCTTCCTCTATGTTTCTTGAGCAATTATTTGTTGATTGGTCATGGATGCAAGGTCTGCTAGATCTGGTTCCACGTAGCCAATATCCACTAGATCCCATCACTCTTGTTCTTATAAGAAGGATCTCATTCTAAGAGACCAAAAATCGTAGTTCTTTCAAAGAAGAATCGGTACTTGTGTTGGTCCTAAATTGCTAGAGGTAGCCATCTTGTAAAAAAGTTGAACAGAAACAAAATTGTTATAGATTTGCATGCTTAGATGTTTCTTGCACGTAAAACCAGGTCCGTGAAATCCTCTTTGTCACTTTGGGCCGAAAAACACGGGGTAAAATCCTTCTTTAACTTCGATCTAGTTGAATTTGACTATCCGAGAGTGAGATCTACGGAGTCAGAGATAACAATTATGTTCTTTAGAAACTGTAGCCCCTCTAATGGCAGAATTGGGATTTATGAGTTTACTCGAGAGCCAAAAAAAAATTTGAAGTTTAGCTTCTCATGTGACCAGGGGCTGGAAACCAGGCACTCCTAGTCTTTGGGCTTTGGGCGTTTAGATGCTGAAGGTCTCAACTTCTCTGAATAGTCGATTGTCCAAAGTGAGAGATCTGCCTCCACATGTCCTCTTGATTTGGACAACCAAGATGTACTTGGGGAGTTTGGGATTCATGATTTTTCATTTGCTTGCTCGCGCAATCCTCTGAAGTGTCATATCTCTGAAGTGAGAGATCTTCCTCTGTGTGGCCTCTTGATTTGGACGACCAAGATTTACTTCAAAACTTCTGGCTTCAGGTGTTCCGAGCTTCAGAACACCACAAAATTCCGAAGTGTTAACCTTTCATAGTGACAAATATGTCGACATGTGTCCTCAACTTTGAATGGCTCAGATTTAATTTGGGAGTTTGGGTAGATCTCGCTCTGCAAAACCTTCCTGAGTTATAAGTCTCTGAAGTGAGGGGTCTAGTGTCGTGTGTCCTTGTTGATGGATGGTCCAGATGAACTCCAAGCTTGGGTCCTTTGGGAGTTATGGCTTCTCACATATGTCTTTCTTCCGAAGTGATTATCACTAGAGTGTAGGATCACCTGCCACGTGTCCACTTCGATCAACGATATGGATATACTCCGGATCTTCGAAAATTCGAGAGTCTTTTACTCCTCAACTTCTTCTTTCTTTCTCCCATAGTATGAGATCGCCTGACACGTGTCAATTGCTTGAATATCAACGACCCTGAGTGATTGGGAAGAGTTAACTAGCTCACTCTTCAATTTTCTTGTTGATCTCCACAAAGCGAAGATGATCGACTGTATTTGGATTGATATCCATCATTGATCTGTTGATATAGAAAGATCAATGCTCCTAAGCGATTACAGGCTTACAACTTACACAAACTATAATTTCATCTCTGATCCCCGCAATGCAAAGATGCTCATTCGTAGCAAGATCGATATCCATCGTTGATATGTTGATCTAGTAAGATCAATGATCCTGAGCAATTACGGGCTCACAACTTGCACAAACTTTAATTTCCCCTCCGATCCCCACAATGCGAAGATGATCGTTCGTAGTGGGATCGATATCCATTGTTGATCTGTTGATCTAGCAAGATCAATGATCCTGAGTGATTGTGGGCTCACAAACTGCAGAAACTATGATTTCGTTCCCGATCCCCGAAATGTCTCCCCACCGTCGATCTCTCTCCAATGATATCTAGCGGTCGTGACTTGATCCTTGCTTGATCTGATGGCTGATCTTGCTCTCGATCAGATCTTATGGCTGAAAAAAAAATTTGCCTTATCTGCGGGATTGTCGTTTCTTAGCTTAATTAAAGGCTCAAAGTCCAATCTTATGGCTGAAGAAGCTTCTCCTTTGTTTCTTCTACAAACTTTTTTCTTAAGAAAGAATTTGATGAATTCTTTAAATGCTTGTGAATCTTTATGTTCTTCATCCTTTGCAACTCTGCTTCATTGCGCTTGTTGTCTCCAACAATCTCTTGAGCGTACTTCGGACTGCAAACTGCTCTCCAAGCTTTGTGAAGAATCTTGCATCGCATTCTCTCGTCTGCGAGACAATGTAAGCTCTGTGCTCTTCTTACTATGATCGGGTTGCTCTCCCGGCACTGTGAAGAGGCTTACGCCCTAAGCTTTAATACCATGATAAAATGACAAGCAAGAATTACAGATACAATTAACAAGATGGAAGTGCTTAAATCAAATGAATTAAATATAATCACCAAAAAGTTAAATTTAAGGTGTAAGAAGGACAGTCATAACCCAAAAAAGAGTCATAACACACACAAAAAAAGTAATGGATTCCTTTGTATACCATAAAAATGTGGAGAACCAAGGAAATAAAGATAATTTTTTTAAAAGTCCTCCATGGCAGCCGACACCCCCCCTGCTCCTGCTCGCGCCTCTTCAGATGCCTCTGCCAAGCCCATCGGGGGTTGCTCCGCCCTCCCCCTCCCAGATCAGGGTCCCTCTATGGGACGTGCGGGACGTGCTTCTTTCAAGGATATGGCTTCCCTTCGAGGGGATTCCTCTGCTCCGAATACTTTGATTGTTGAAGCCCCTGCAGTTTCTATCTAGATGCCGAAAGAAGCACTGGTGTTTTCCTCTCAGCTCAACAAGAATGCCCTAGTTTGCAGGTTCAACAGCTTCTGTCCAAGTCTGGTTGATCTTCGCTCCTGAATCGACTCTGAATGGTCCTTGCTTCTTGTGGGTGAGGTTTCAGTCTGCCCCTTTGCGAAGGGTTTTTTCGTAGCCATCCTTGATTCTTCTGAGGAAAGAGACCTGGTTTCCAGCTCTGGGCCGTGGTTCTGGGGCAGAGCAGGGTTGTCCGTGCAGTCGTGGACCCCAGACTTTGATCCAGCCACGGCCTCTATTTCTTCTGCTCCGGTCTGGGTGCGTCTCCCGTCACTTCCCTTGCACTTCCGGGGGGACAAATCTCTTGAATCTATCGGAAATGGCATAGGGAAATTTCTCTGCAAGTGCCCTGAAGCTGGCCCACTCAACTCCACCTTTTCCTAGATCTGTGTAGAGATGGACTTCAACAAGGGTTTCCCAGCATAAATCATCCTCCTCGGAAAGAACTACTCTTGGACCCAGAAGATCGATTTCGAGAACCTTTGTTTCAGATGCAGGGTATGTTTTGAAACAGGGCACATAGCCCGGAACTGTGACAAGTCATTCGGAAAAAGATCTCGAAGCCAAAGACCCACTTGGTGGACAGGAGCGCAATCGGAGAAGCAATCTGAAGCAAAGATCCCGCCGTCAAAAGCTGAAGGGGAATCCGTCTTCGTCCCCAAAGAAACTGTTAAGGGGGAAGACCCAGCGGAAGCAGCTCTACCCAGGTCTTCAAGCCCAACCCAGCAAGCCTCAAGCTGCGCCGATATTGCTGAGGCAGAAGAAGCGCAAGCTCAGCCGAAAATTCATATCCAGGGTCAAAGCAATGAATGGCAGATCGTAACAAAAAAGAAAAAAAACGTCTATCAGCGGAAAGATGTAATGACGCGAAGCCGATCTGGCTCGCTGAAATAGCTATTAGGTTAGTTTAGCCTCTTCGAAATTCGGAAAATACATGTGTATCCAGGAGCAAAAATAAAATCTGAAACAGTGTTGTATGCTGAAACACAGTGCTGGAACATACGCTGAAACAGTGCTGGAACATATGCTGAAACACCGCTGTATCAAATGTTGAAACAATGTTGAGCTGAAACAGTGTTGAGACTTGTGCTGAAACAGTAACTGGAGTTTCAGCATTTAAATTTAATCTAGTCCTTTTGAAGACGTACAGGAAGTAGTTTAGTTCACAAGTCTATAGCTATAGAAGTAGAATGGTTCAGAAAGACAAGCCCGAAGAAATTCGAGGCCATTTTGTAATCGGAACTGTGGCTAGTCCACCCCATTAATATAATCTATAACCTTTTCTGTAAAAAAAAAAAAAATGTGGAGAACCAACCGTGGAGGGGAAGCTTCGCAGGTATATCTGCGTATTTGTTCCTTTCTACCCTCTTCCTCTAGCTGGGATATCATACGGTTTATGAATTTAAGGAACTGTAATCAGAGATAGGACAATCTTAACAAAAAAGTAAAGGATTCCCTTGTATGCCATAAAAAGGTGGAGAACCAACCGTGAAGGGGGAAGCTTCGCAAGTATATCTTCGTATTTGTTCATTTGTGCCCGTTTAGTCTAGCTGGGATATCATATGGTTTATACCACGGCCGACAATTAAATCCCATGACATCTTTCAGTATATTCCCTCAACCTATTCTATTTAGGCTACCTTCTGGCCCAAATGTAGCAGTATCGCTTTACTCAAGCGAAAACCACTTAATTTTAGTTTTGATTTGTGCAGGGAAGTTACAGGCAGCTTTTCTTTGGCGGGAGGGAGGAGGATAGTACGATCCATGGTTAATGTCTGCCCATTAATAGTGGTCTCAGTCCAAGTGATACAGTACATGTGTATGTTTGTTTATAATAGAGATCGCTGGGCATTTTAAATTTTTGCTATTACATAAAGTAGTGAATTGGTCCGGTGGCCAGCTTTGCCCTTTAATTAGACTGCCATTCCTCCCTGCCAAAGGAGAACTGCCCTGCGACTGCACTGTACAATGCCATGCAATCTGCTATAACTATCAGCTCTGGATGTGAAAGGAAGGACTTCTATTCTCGCTCGCAAATCAATATTAGTAAGTTGTTCCATTCGTAAGCTAATAACAAGGTTTGAGACTGCACTAATCTGATTTATATATATTCGAATAAGGAGATTCGATGATTTATCAAATAGATTTGCAACTTCATGGTCTGCTCATTAAAGCCTCTTTGACGATGACTGCATGTATGCTGCATTGTTCAGCGTGATCAACAGATACGATCTGAATTCATACGTTTCTAGAAGCCATTGAATCTCCTCGCAAAGATTTGCAAGCCATGACCATCGTAGCGAGTTCAACATCACCAGATATAATATAATAGACTAGGATATAGACTATTTTTGTTTACGGAGATATGATAGAGTAGGCATTGCAGAACAGTATTGATGTAAGAAGAATGGCCCATGTTGGTTTATATTTACAGCTTTCCCGCTCTTCCTTCATCTTTATTCCAATATGAATTTGAATATCGAACGGATTTGAATTTGTTTGAATCTCGGAAACCTTATATATGTTGGTAATTTAAGTAGGCCATCCCTGGAATTCATTCTAACCTGTAGCGTCTTTGTAGACTTTTCATGAACAGAAGTGGAGATCGAAGCCACTGGACGAGGAATTCCCATCGGACGCACGTCAGGACTGAAAACCTAGCTTTTCAAGTGCTATTCAACAGAAGCGATTTCTATTGAGCTAAAGATTCCGGAATGTTATGATATTTGATAAGGTCGGGTTATTAAATTCGGTTATTACATATGACAGTATAACTGTCGATTGGAATGATAACTTTCTAAATGTAAATTGTATATAACTCTCTATTGGAATGATAACTTTCTAAATGCAGATTGTATTTTTTTTGCGTTGTATACTTAGTTTCAAAGCATTTTGAAGCTTTTTTCTAATGGAACATATTAGTGCAGGATGCTCATTACCATAATAATAATAAATATTACATAATCATACAATTATTAAATAACAATTATAAATGAAAAATCTCACAATCTAAACCATATTCAATGTATTATTCACAAATTAAATGATAAAAATACATAACAGAGTCTTTTTGTTTGCCAACACTCATGATCAGAAAAATGTCATAACAAAATCAGTAAACCATTTATGGTTTTTCAATATTGCTTAGCAATGGTTGTTAGTGATATATACATTTATTAGCTACTACTTACTTCTCAATTATTATTCTTTATTCCCTACTATAACTCTCTATCTACTCCATAACATAGCTCTACATTCATTCCCTTCCAGTTTTCTACATTTATTCCCGCTTATAGCTATGTCTTTATTCCCTTCTCCAATATAGGAGTTCTTATCCCTTTATTCCCTTCTCCAATATAGGAGTGCAAGGTATATGACAAACTTGTTCCAACATTCTTCCACTTGCCATACACCTTGCAATGGTATAAAGGATAATTCATCAAGTTGTGAGCTAATTGTTGGGGGCATAAGGACTATAGAATCAAAACACCACTTTCCCCAAGTGTCGTATTTCTATAGTATCACATTTCTAGATTCTTATGATGTTCCTAAAGAAATTTTACTGGATATATATATCCTTTGATTTCACATAAATGGTTTGGTCCTTAGTGAGACAAATGACATTGTTACAATCACATTGAATTGGAAAACAAGACTACAACTTGTCACTTTCTTATGTAACTTACTACTCCAAAAAATAATCTATACACATATATGCTCATATATCTCCTTTTATCTACATTCCCTGCTCAATTAGAATCCACATAACCCTATATATCCACTAAAAATTGTTCCCCTCAAACATCACTATGACAAAAAAAATGGAGTATTAAGAAGTACCTCGCAAAAATATGAAGACCATGTTCACTACAACCGAATGTTCACATCACAGATTAGTCATGAATAAACTCAAGACTCCCCCTACTTAAGAAATGTTCACTCTAGTACAAACAATAACATATGTTGAACTACCAATTGCACTATCATAAGGAATAAAAGTCATGTCCTCCATCTTTATGGATGTTGTAGGACACTACTCAATTGAAGAGTTAGCTCCCATAGAAATTGTTACACTCCATGCCCTACAAATTTTCATGTGAAAATGTTGTACCATATAGTTTACATACTTACTCTCACTCAACCAAAGCTTCTATTTGATCTATATCTCCTAATCTCCCTTCCTAAGATATATTTTTCATCCTTCAAGTTCTTCATATCAAATTGTGGTGAAATATAAGACTTCAAATCAACAATCACATCATTTCACTAAAGAAAAACACATCATCTACATATAGAGTAATAATAATAAAATTTCCACTATTGTGCTTATAATAAAGATAGTGTTCCAATTTGGGTCATAGAAATCCCAATACCAACAAAAATAATAGAAGCTTTAGTAGCACATTTTAGGAGAATATTTGAGACCATGTCAAGAATTTTTCAATTTCTAAATCAACAACTCTTTACCTTTTGAACATAGAAGATGAAACATATAAAATTGAATTATCTTTCTGAATAAACAACTTGTTTTCATAGAAATTGTGAATAACTATGTGAATTTTTTATTTTTTTTAAAGTGGTATGTTATTTTTTGAGTAAAATATAAGGTATATATTTTGGTTGGTACAAGTCTTGAGTACATTAACAATGGAATTTCATTCCAAAAACTTCTATAATTGTAGAGAGCTCATTTTTCTAGTGCATGTGTTTTTTGGAAATATATATATATATATATATATATATATATATATATATATATATATATATTAAATTATGAAAATCAATATATCCTTGAAATTACAACACCCTTTGCTAGTGGAGGCTAAGAGGGTATTAACATGATCAAAAGGATTTTTTTATATATATATCGTAATTATCGATCTCCTCTAGTGCAGAATATAACACATTTTAGAAATGGTTAAGCCGACAAAAAGTTATAGCATAAATAAGAGAGGTATGTATTCTAGGATTTAGATATATATGAAGAAAACAATAGATTAAAAATAGTAAACAATATTATTTTGAAAAAAAACTATATATTTGGAATCGACATAGTCGACTCTATCTTTTTCTGTAGTTTTTTAAACAATTGAAATGTGTAGCCTATAGAAAAATAATATCAAAAACAAATATATAGAGAGGTATTCACAAAACATGAGGTTTTTATGAATTTACAAACCGAACCACTAGGTTTTTTATCCCAAACATAAATTTGAGGCATCCAAGTAAACATACACTATGCTAAAGTTGGCAATCCCTACCAAAAAAAATTGAATTCAAAATAACATGCATGTGTTCTTAATAGTGCACATGTGAAATGGGAATGCAATTATGTTCCTTATAGCACACACGTGCTCTAGGAACATGCATGCACTATAGGAATGTGAAGTTATCTTATATCCTATTTATTATTTTCCATTCCCCCCTCCCTTCCACTCCCCCTCTCTCTATCTCTCTCTCTCCCCCACACTTTGAATCTCCCTCCCTCTTTCTCCCCCACTCTCCCCCCTTTCTCTCATTACCTTTTTCTAATTCCCTTCCCTCACTGTCCCCCCGCCTCTCATTCTCTCTCTCTCTTTCTCTACCCACCCTCTTTGTCTCCCTCTCACACTTCTATACATGGTAATACCTAGACATGGAAAGACCTAGAGATGACAAGACCTATACATTGCAAGGAATGGAAAGAACTAGATCTATACCTTACCTCTTCATGCCTCACAATCTCACACCCGCTACCTCTCTGTCCCCTCCCCTTATCTCTCTCTACTCATTTTTATCTCCCTCCCATATTACCCCCCCCTCTCTCTTTAACCTCTCTCAAATCCTTTCTCTCTCTTCTCATTGTTAGTCTCGGTCTCACTCTCTCTATGACCCTATTTCTCTCTCTATCCCCCTTCTCTATCTTCCTCTCCCTCCCTCTCACACACTCCCTCTCTACCCATCCTCTTTGTCTTTCTCTCTCCCCCTCTCATAGTCTCACTCACTCACTCTCTCTCTCTCCTCCCCTACTCCCTCTCTCTTTCTCTCTCTCTCCCACTATATGGCCTATATCTCTCCTACATTTACCTCTATCTTTTCCCCCCTCTTTGTCTTCCTCTCTCTCCCTATCACACTCACACACACACACACACTCTTCTACCCTTACATTCTTTCCTCTCTCTCCCTACAACACACTCGTGCATGATCTTTATATACACCCTCTATGCCTTCCTCTTTCTCCCTCCCTCACTCTCAAACACACTCTCTCTCTGTTTCCCATATTTTTCTTCCTCTCTCTCCCTCTCATACTCTCACACACTAGAAATTTTGTACATTGGAAGGAAATACATGGTAATCCAAGACATGTCCTTGACCTAGACATTTCAAGGCATGACAAGACCTAGACCTAGACCTAGACTTATACCATGACCTACACCCAGACCTAGACCTTTCCTTTCCATGCCTCACACTCTCACACCCACTCCTTCTCTATCTTCCCCCTCTTCAACTCTCTCCCTCTCTCTCCCTACATATATTTCTCTCCCTCATCCCTCTATCTCTCTCTCTATATACCTCTCTCCTTCCCCCCCTCTCTCTCTATCTCTCTCCTCCCCTCCTTCCCTCCCTCTCACTCTCTATCTCTCCCCATCCCTCTTCCCCCTTTTCCCTCCATCCCCCTATACCCCCTTCACCATCTCTCTCTCTCCTAGTTGTTAGTCTCACTCTCACTCTCTCTCTCTCTACCCCTCTTTCTCTCTTTTTTATTCTACCTCCTTCTATATCTATCTCCATCTCACTCTTGACCTCTCTTCTACTCTTTTTTCTCTCTCCCTCCCTTCCCCTCTTTCCCTCCTCCATATCTCTCTAACATATCCCTATATCTCTCCATATCACTCTCAAGCTCTCTTATAGTCTTTTGGCTCTTTTTTTCCCTCTCCCCCCTCTCTCATTTTCACATACTCATTTCTCACAATCACTCTACATCCCCTTCAATTTCTCACTCATTGTATCCCCCTACATCTGTCTCCTCTAATATCCCCGCCAACCTCTGTTTGTATCTATATAACCTTCCTTCCTTCCCTCTCTCTCCCCCCTTCCTATCATACTACTTCTCAATCTCTCTCTATCCCCTCTTATCTCTCTCTCTCTCTCCCTGTCCCTCCCACTATCTCTCATCTTTCTCTCATACATCTACCTATCTCTCCCTCTCACTCTATAAACCTCTTCCTCTCTCTTCCCCACTCTCCCCCCCTTTCACTCCTTACACCTGTCTATCCCCCTTCTCTCTCTCTCTCTCTCTCTCTCTCTCTCTCACACACACACACACACACGGTATCAAACACTCCCTTTCCATCCCCCCTCTCTTTCTTTCTCTCTCCCCTTATCACATCAAAACACTCTCTCTCTCTCTAACTCGTCACTTTTTCTGCCTCTCCCTCCCTATAACAGTATCAAACACCTCATGTCCAAACCTACTCTCTTTCTTTCTATCTCCCCCTTTCATAATCAGACTCTCTATGTACCCCCCTCCTCCCTCTCTCTCTCTCCCCCTCCCTCCCACTATCTCTCCTCTCTCTCTCTCTCTCTCCTACTTCCACAATATATCTCCAACTTATATCCCTCTACCATCCCTCTTTTTCTCCCTCTCTCTACACCTCCCTCTCACAATCTCAAACACTCCCTCTCTCTCTCCACCTCCATCCCATTATGTCTCCTCTCTCTCTCTCTCTTACATTGACCCCTCCCTCTTCCTAACTTTTTATTCCCCTCCCTCTCTATCGCCCACTCTTCCTCCTTTGTGGATTTACCTCTTTACCCCCTTATTGACACTTAAATCTGTTAGGACCGAAACGAAAACCTCACAAGGATATAAATACCCCTAGGTTTTTATAGAGGTGGTACTCATCTGTTATGAATTTCGTGGGACTCTAGGTCTTCAGAATGTGGAACTTTTAGAGAAGTTCATCATGGTAATCAAAGAAAAGATAAATATTAAAAAACATAAAATGTTTTTATTTTCTTTAAAGAAAGTCCCTGAGAATAGACCAAGAACCACACACATTCACACATTTAAAATAAATCAACAAATATTCCTCACATCCATCATAGTTCGGATAAATATTTATGATCACATAAAAAATAAAAGAAAATGATCAGTATGCATAAGAGAAATTGGAAAGAGTGATACATGGGCAGCTCAAACAAAGATAATGATAGATCAACCTCAAATACTTTATATTTATAAAACTGGGTTATAAATTACAATCGAGTTTGTTCCCAAAGTAGCTTTCTTGAAATTTCTAAAAAACATATAGTTTATTACATATTCTCTAAAATTTAAATGTTTTTTTCATAAAGACTCGGATTGGGGATCCCACAGACCATCAAGAAAATATATATAATAATGAAGTTTGTAGAAGGAAGAAAGTGGGTGGCAGAAGATAAGAAGAACTGGTAAGAAGAAAAATTGAATTATCAGTCTTCGGTTAAACCTTTATGTTTAAAGAGGTGGATTAACTGGATGAAGTACTTGATAAAGAAAGAAGGATATTATCAATATGAACTTACTATGATGGTATCTCTCTTGTTGTCACTTGCTTGCTGAAGTCCTTTAATTTATTTCATCGACGGTTACAGGAACCGTCTCAACTGTCTTTTTCCCTTCATCAGTCAATTTGTAGATATATTTTTTAAACCACTCTTCGATGTAGCTTCTCATTGGTGCCATGCTTATTTCATGCTAGATTTTATATTGAAAATCTCACCCTCCAAGTCCCTTAGATTAATGGAAATATTACGCAAATCTTCTTCAATATCTTGATTTTTTACTGAGTAATCCACTAGTCAGTTATCTACGTCATCTTCAAGAATGCCATATAACTTTTCAAATGATAACCCTTTAAAGATCTCTACTTGTTCGTAAAAGGATTTATTAGTTAGGAACAATGAGTTGAGAATCAATTTGGGGTCTTGGACCTGATTGGTGCTCCTGTCTAGGTCCATCTCAGTGAGCCTTTTAAATAATTTTTCTCTCCTTGTTATGGCTTGGATGCATGCTTGGAAAATGATATGAAAGTTTTTAACCTTTTCCTTCTAGCATGCATTTAGTTATTTTATCTGGTTCGAATAAGGGAGATCCTCCTCTCTTCTTCTCAAATATTTTGTATTGGTAACTTTAAAATCGAAGGGTACGACATCGTCAAGGTAATAACCTTCTTCGTTTTAAAAATATCCCTGTAAATATTCATTGAAGTCATGTGCCCTCGTTCCAAAAGAGACCATGTTCTTTGACATCTCCCAATACTTTGTAATTAATTCCATTCTTTTCTTAATGTTCTTCTCCACATAGCCCCTAGAGAATGCGAGCAGGGTTGAAGACCCTTTCAGTTTTACTACATGTGTGGTAGGTCCAATTATTGTTAAAGAACTAGAAAGTACTAAAATATGCATTAAAGCTTCTTTCAATTATTTGAATATTTCCTTTAACTTGGTGTTCTCTGCTTCAAGGCCTCCAATAGAATCGTCTAAAGAATCTCTAGTTGCTCGGTGAATTTGAGAAATTTGGGAAGGTCGCATGTTCTGTAGGTTAACCTTTGAATGGGATTTCCCCTTTTTACTCTTTACATCTCTTTTCTCAATAATTAAATCTTTTGGATTCACTGTAAAAAAGAACGCTCTGAAATACAAAAGACTCTTCTTCATCGAAGGTCTCACTCTCAATTATTTCCATCAGAGGATTCTGGTGAGCCGTGTTGTCTGGATGATCATTACTGGGGAACACTTTTTCAATGTCAATATTAAGGTTCATATCCTCAAGGGAGAGGTCGTGGATGTTGCTTTCAGCTCGAGGTCCCTCCAATTCTTGCACAATATATTTTATTTTCTTCCTCAAGGGAAAATTATGGGAACTTTCAATTTTTCTCGAAGGAGGGTTCTTATCTCCTCCTCTGCCTGAAGAAATGTGGGTCACTTTCTTAATTTGGTGGGTCATTGGAGCACTGCTCCTAGATGTTGTACTCTTTGGAGTGATAGTTGGGGACTAGGCACTGTTCTCACCGGGACCTTTTCCTTCCTATTTGTACGATTCATTGGTGTTGAGTATTTTCTCCAGGTCTCCAGTGTCATGAACAAGAGTGCTTGAGTTATTATATTCATATTCATTTAGAATAGTACTAATAAAATAATTGTTGAGGACAATTGTCAGTAGATGTTCTACTAAAATTCCACTAGGGTCGAACCCTTTTACCCTTTTAGCATATCTTATATTCATGTTGTGGAAGTGGCCTGCAAATTCATCAATTTTGTTCATATTTTTGAATATGAAGTCCCCAACTTTCCAAGGCAGAGGTATGAATTCCTTTTTTCTCTTTTCATGGAAAAAATACAACCAATAGTTGTACTGCCTTGCAATTTCAATAACAAACATTTTTTCAGATATGTGGCATGGAAGGAAGGAAGGATTTTCCTTAGAACGAAAAATCATTATCACATTGTAATTATTGATTTGTTCTAGTGTCCCCTTCCTATCCAGGAACTTACTCTCCTGGTTAGACATCCGGGTAGTGTCCTTTCCAAAAGAAAACCTTTAAAAACTGAGACTAAATCATTAAAAAATTCATAAAAATGTTGGGAGGCTTTGTGCATGTTGGTGCAATTATTTACATAATCTATTACCAAACATAAATTATCAACCAGGATTCGTAATCAATAGATTTGATCCACTATATGTGTCGATAACAGATAGGTTCCTATGTCTGATGAGTATAGCATAAAGAAGAAACAATCAATACCAATACTTTGTTTTATAGCTTTTTAATCTATCTCCTCACACAGCTTAAAAATCAGAAAACAAAACTCATAAACAGAATCCAAAAAGCATGTGATTTAAAGGTTCTTTCTCAGGTAATGAATCTGTCCATTTACAGGCTCATGAAATAAAAATATGGACTTTGAATCTGTCCCCTATAGCAACTAAACTAATAAGAAATTAACACTATGTTTTAGGATATCTAAATACTTCACACAACTTCAAACTTAGAAGAGAAATCTGCTAGTGAAAATTCTCAAACAAACAATCAATCAAAAAGGTTCTATCTTAGGGAAAAAATCTGTTCATTCCAAGCTTATGAATTAGAGAGAACTTAAGAAGCTTGCTTCCTGTAGAAATCAAAAAAACAATTATAAGTCAATTCCAATCACTCTTGAAATCGAAATCAATTCCAACTTTCCTCAATTCAAACAAATCGTCACAAGGAATAGTCATCACAACTAAGAGACTTCATTATGGGACATGAAGATGAGATATAAAGTCTTTTGGTTCCTTGATGTACCAAAACTACTGCAATCATAAACTCAAAATATACTTTGCTTAACCAATCCCACAATTCAAACAATTAAATGGCAATCTGCAATATTAGAAAAGGAAAATATTTATTAGATCTAGGATCTAATTATTCACACCAATTCAAAACAAATGATTTAATTTTGAACTCTTGAAATGGATTTAAAATCATTAACAACACACTATTGTGAAATGTTCACACAATCACACAAATTATCTACAGGGAGGTTTACCTTAGTTGGGACGATGGGCCCTTGCCGAACCAACCAGGTACCTCTAAAATGATAACAGGCTAAAATTCTTTAATCATACCAAGAAATTGCACAAAAGCTCATTTGTATTCCTTCAACCTATAAAATCAAATTAGCAGTTCATCATATCATATATTATGGAAATATGTATCACTATGTTCATTACATCCATACATATTTCCTGCTCTTGCTACTTCTTCATTACATCAATACACATGTACTCTATCACCTATACAACATTCCTTTGTAAAGAAGGTAAGTTGTTACGATCAATATCTAAGGATAAGCATCAATCTATTTTTAAAATATTATAATTGGAAATTCATGTTGAATCTTTAGGGATGGACTTCATCCTCATGACATGAAATGCATGAGTGATGAAGTTGATCGTGATATTGAAAACTGATTTGGAAACTTCAGTCCAACTTCCTTCTCGAAATATTCAACAATAGATTCGTCCAACAAACAATTTCTCAAAATAGAAATTGGTACCGGAATACACACATTCGTTTGGTACCAGAATAGCTCAGTCACACTAGTACCGGAATAGACGCAATTGTTTGGTACCAGAATAACACAGTCACATTGGTACCGGAATAGCACAGGCTGGTACCGGAATAACATAGGTTGGTACTGGAATATCACAGGGCAGTATCAGATGAATGTTATGCGGTTTTGTTGGTACCAAATCAATGCTTCTTAAGATCAAATGATTAGGATCATGAAAAATCAACTATTTTAATCGAATTAACTCAAGAAAATCAAACAAAACATGCCTTAACCATAAGTTACCTCTTATGCACATGAACGAGGTCATTAAGTGTATTTGTGGAGGAAACAGTCAATTATATATACATATCATAAGTAAAATAGGCTCATATAGGGGCTAATAGAGGGTATTAGAAATGCTAAAATGGAGACTCAACATACCCCCATGCTTAAGTCATTACATGTCCTCATGCAACAATGATCTTCAAAATTTCACAATTGATGACACTCTTCACTCGATCAAGCATTCCCTCAAGTTTCATCCTTCTTTAGATCCTAATTTCTCATTAAACAATATAAACTTCCTGGCTTATGATTCACACTTCCTACCCATGGAAAAGCAGTTATGACGGAAAATTGGAGTCATGAGTAATAGATTAGATATGTTAGTGATTTGATGTTAAGTCTTATCTAATATGTTTTCGATCATAGTTAGGAGAAAGGGCTAGATGTGGCTCTAATGTGATTATAGGATAGTGGCCAAGAGTTTTCGAAATGACTTTGACTTAATAGGCCTCCTTGGCTAGATTACCTTTTAAAATAAAAGTGAGATTGCATAGTTTTAGATCTCATTTAAAGAGAGGAACACATAAAGGAATACATCCCAAGATGATTAACTCATTTGTTATCCAAGTTTTTAGACATGAAGATCTTCTTGCTTAGGTAAGGTGAATTACACATAATGAGCGTAACACTTCTCATGCAAACCTATTTATTTTAAATATAGAACGCGAAAGTGTATACTTGAAGGTTCTTAAGAACATCATCCAAGAAATATACAGGTCATCTCCTAGCCTTGATTTGATAGTGATTGCTTCAGAATGAGACCCAAAGGTTTATGTTTAGTTTTAAGTGTGCCACTTTATGTTTTTTAACTCCCTTTACCCGGCATAGCCCCGCTTCCAGTAGGCCTATTCAGTACCCTGGCAGGTTTACCTTAGTACCATACAAGAATAGACCCGCTGCCAGTAGGCCTATTCAGTACCCCAACGGGTTTACTTATACTTCCTGATACTTCCTTTTTATTATATTACTAAAAATATTTAGAATGATGTATATTGTTCATTGACAGTTTTAGAGTATAAGGAAGACAGGTGGTACGAGAGTGTTTTAGAGTTATTAGGCAAATAATTAATTATTTTCAATTATCCCAATAGTGACATCATCCACATTCAACTTAAATCTCAACTATTCGATGTATAATGTAACATCTAGGATAATGACTAAGAGGTCCCTCTAGTTAATCCTATTAGGATTCTCATGAAAGTTGATTACGGTTTTGCAAGGGCGATCCACCACATGAGGTTTTCATCAATACCTCCCAAGAAAAACTTGGATAAAAACTTGTTTGAATCAACTAGGTTAGTATTTGACATAATGGTGTTACCACTTTTCAATGGATATTTTAATTAGCAACCACTTCTTCAAAATGATGAGGTAATAAGACAAGTGCACCCATTATCATATAGAGATAAATGTGAAAATATCTTCTTAAAGGATATCAAGGATGATTCATTTAGGGTTGAGTGTAGAAATGTAGGAGGAAGATGCACATGAGAGTAAAAACAATTCAACACAAGACTTAAATGATCCTTGATAGAAAGAACATGAAGAGATTAGCCCATACCTCTGATTACCTAAAGTGAAAAGAATGTTAAGCACATGAAAAAGATCATATCACTTTGGAATCAGTACGAGATAAGTAATGGAGGAAGTTTTGGTAGTATTGGAATAAAAAAATGAAAATAATTAACAGGTGGCAGAAACATAGTGAGGAGATGTATAGGAGGGATTGCAAAATCTCATTGTAGGGAGCATGCAATAATTGAGAGTAACCATATGTTTACTTCATAGCTAGTCTAATTCCTTTATTAAAATGAAAAAAAATGTTGATTGTATACGAACTATTGCTTGAAGCATTTGAATCGAGCAACAAAACCTTAATATATGATTAGAGCTATCCACACCTTATTACCTTTACTGGATCACCTGAGTACCGGATGAGCGCAAACCTAGTGCTTTTTAAACTTTTGTAGGTTGCACCTTTGTAGAAGTTGTTGGTGTTTTCTACAAACTAGAATTTGTAGAAGTCTCCTTGTGGCTAGCATACTCTGAGTATCAAGTTGTAGAAGATGCTAGCAATCATTGTTGTTGTAGGAAGAAACATATGAATTTTTATCAGATAGAAAAACATTGGTGTTGTTGCCACTTCCATTTTATTAAAACAATAAAGCTAACTACTATTGACTCAGCAACCACTCCCCCATGCTTGAGGTTTTTCATGGCTTCATGAAAACAATGTGAGATGCTAAAAAGGTTTCTCAGAGAGTTGAGAACATCTGCTAAAAAAAAACCAATAGAACTAATTAAAACTAGATTTCTATTCATGCTTAAAAACATAAAATTTAGGAAAAAGTCAAAAGTTGAATTATTAGCTATGAATAAAATAGTTTGGACTTAACATTCAGTTTCAACTGCTACGAAAAAGATCATTTAATTAATCATCCTTGTGAAATATCAGTCTTAAAATAGATAAGTAAATATAAAGCACGGATGCATCATTTTTAACAACTTAAGGAAAAAGAAGAAATTTGAAGAAATAAGTCATGAACCACTCCCTTAAGTGTTATCTTCCGTTGAAAAGGATGCCTTCTCCTCTTTTGAAACCCTTCCATTATTAGGTGTGCATTCAGAGGATGAAGAAATTCCCTTCTCATAAGATTGCAAACAAAAACATCATAACTTTTAAACAGAAATCTAATATAGGAACAAAAGATATTAAACTGATTTCTTTATTAGCTTTTGACATTCCCAGTTAGGAAAAGCATGAAAGATAGGTTGCATTGCAACATTTATTTGTTTATTTACCTATCCTACTCTAATTGAACAAAAGAAAATGTCCTTCAAGTATAATAATACTTCCAGTGAAGCCATGTGCGTAACAAGGTTAGAAATATATCCATACTCGGGTTTAAAAGATAAATTTTAATGCATACTGAAGTATGAAGGACCAACTGCTTTGATGATGAGATCAAGCAATAATGAAAAATAAAAGAGTGGTGTGACCTAATAACTAATTGAAACCATATTTCAATAAGATCACTATATTCTGGTTTCTCTTCTTTGTTTCGGTCACACTGAATGTCTTCCTCTCCCATGTTATGCAAATTATCATCTTCAAGATGATTGGTATTTGGAGTACACACAGGATCTACTGAGAGGCATGCTAAGGACTCCTCAATTTCAGGTTTGATTGGTTTCTCTCCATTGAATTCTATCCATGGTTATTTATTCTCCTCAAAAAATTTACAAGAGGAATCCGATGGGACTTCTAAATATTCCTGTGGAGAGACAACTAAATTATTGATTGCTGTCAAGATATGCTCTTCCTGAGAGGCAGATATTCCAGTTGCTGCTAGAATGCGAGAAATTTCTTGGAGGAACATTCTTCAAGTTATTGATCATCCTTGAATTATTCTAGCTATTTGATGATCCCTGTCTCGCAACACAACTTAGTACTTGAGGGTTCTTACAACACCCCAAAAATGATTTATCATCAAAGGTTTGAATATTAAAACTAAGAAATTAAAACTGTTTGCAAAAATAAAACACAACAAACTTGAACTCCTTGCGTCACTGGGACCCTACTATCACTAGGTTATCGATTCACACAATTTAGCTCATCATAAATAAAACTAAATTTTCAATAAAAACACACTTGCATCAAAAGAAGAGAGGACAACCTAATTTTGGAGCAACCCCACCAAAGTGGATGCGTGGAATCTTCCTGCACATCTTACCGTCTTCTTTCTGCCCTTAGGTTATCCATAAAACCAATCCAAAACGATTAAATAAATCTGATTCAAATACTACCTATTACCGTTTACAACTCCCCTGCAACGACACCAAAATGTTGGTGCAATTATTAGCATAATATATTACCAAACATAAATTATCATTTGGGATTCATAATCAGTAAAGTTGATGCACTATATGTGACGATAACAGATAGGTTCCTATGTCTGATGAGTATATCATAAAGAAGAAACAATCAATACCAATATTCTATTTTACAACCTTTTAATCTATCTCCTCACACATCTTAAAAATCAGAAAACAAAACTCATAAACATAATCCAAAAAACATGTGATTTAAAGGTTCTTGCTCAGGTAATGAATCTGTCCATTTACAGGCTCATGAAATAAAAAGATGAACTGTGAATCTATCCCCTGTAGCAACTAAACTAATCAACAATTAACACTCTCTTTTAGGATATCTAAATACTTCACACAACTTCAAACCTAGAAGATAAAACTGATAATGAAACTTCTCAAATAAAAAGGTTCTATCTTAGGGAACAAGTCTGTTCATTCCAGGCTTATGAATTAGAGAGATGAACTTAAGAAGTTTGTTTCATGTAGAAATCAAAACAACAATTATAAGTCAATTCCAATCACTCTTGAAATCGAAATCAATTCTAACTTTGCTCAATTCAAACAAATCAACACAAGGAACAATCATCACAACTAAGAGACTTCATTATGGGACATGAATATGAGATATAAAGTATTCTGGTTCCTTGATGTACCAAAACTATTGCAATCATAAACTCAAAATATATTTTCCTTAACCAATCCCACAATTCAAACAATTAAATGGCAATCTGCAATATTAGAAAAGCAAAGTATTTATTAGATCTAGGATCTGATTATTCACACCAATTCAAAACAAATGATTTAATTTTGAACTCTTGAAATGGATTTAAAATCGTTAACAACACACTACTGTGAAATGTTCATACACACAAATTATATACAGGGAGGTTTACCTTAGTTGGGATAGTGGGCCCTTGCCGAACCAACCAGGTACCTCTAAAACGATAATAGGCTAAAACGCTCTAATCATACCAAGAAATTGCACAAAAGCTCATTTGTATTCCTTCAGCCTGTAAAATCGAATTAGCAGTTCATCATCTCATATATTATGTAAATATGTATCATTATGTTCATTACATCCATACATATCTCATGTTCTTGCTACTACTTCATTACATCAATACACATGTACTCTATCACCTATACATCATTCCTTTATAAAGAAGGTAAGTTGTTACGATCAATATCTAAGGATAAGCATCAATCTGTTTTTGAAATATTATAATTGGAAATTCATGTCGAATCTTTAGGGATGGACTTCATCCTCATTACACGAAGTGCATGAGTGATGAAGTTGATTGTGATCTTGAAAAATAATTTGGAATCTTCGATCGAACTGCCTTCTCGAAATCTTCAACAACAAATTCGTCCAACAAATGATTTCTCGAAATAGCAATTGGTATGGGAATACACACAATCATTTGGTACCAGAATAGCTGAGTCGCACTGGTACCAGAATAGACGTAGTTGTTTGGTATCAAAATAGCATAGTCACACTGGTACCAAAATAGCAGAAGCTAGTACCGGAATAACATAGGCTGGTACCGAAATATCACAGGGCAGTACTGGATCAATGTTATGCGGTTTTGTTGGTACAGTATTAATCCTGCTTAAGATCAAATGATTAGGATCATGAAAAAAAAATTATTTTAATCGAATTAACTCAAGAAAATCAAACAAAACATGCCTTAACCATAAGTTACCTCTTATGCACATGAACAAGGTCATTAAGTGTATTGGTGGAGGAAAAAATCAATTATATATACATAGCATAGGTAAAATAGGCTTAGATAGGGGCTAATAGAAGGTATTAGAAATGTTAAAATGGAGACTCAACATACCCCCATGCTTAAGTCATTGCATGTCCTCATGCAACAATGATCTTAAAAATTTCACAATTGATGATACTCTTCACCCAATCAAGCATTCCCTGAAGTTTCATCCCTCTTCAACTCCTAATTTCTCGTTAAAAAATATAAACTTCCTGGCTTATGATTCACACTTCCTACCCATGGAAAAGTAGTTATGACGGAAAATTGGAGTCATGATTAATAGATTAGATATGTTAGTGATTTGACGTTAAGTCTTATCCAATCTGTTTTCGATCATAGTTAGGAGAAAGGGCTGGATGTGGCTCTAATATGACTATAGGATAGTGGCCAAGAGTTTTTGAAATTACTTTGACTTAATAAGCCTCCTTGGCTAGATTACCTTTTAAAATAGAAGTGATATAGCATAGTTTTAGATCTCATTTGAAGAGAGGAACACATAAAGGAATACATCCCAAGATGATTAACTTGTTTCTTATCCAAGTTTTTAGACATGAAGCTCTTGTTTCTTAGGTAAGGTGAATTACACATACTAAGGGTCCCACTTCTGATGCAAACCTATTTATTTTAAATATAGAACTCTAAAGTGTATACTTGAAGGTTCGTAAGAACATCATCCGAGAGATATAAAGGTCATCTCCTCGCCTTTATTTGATAGTGATTGCTTCAGAATGAGACCCAGGGGTTTATGTTCAGTTTTAAGTGTGCCACTTTATGTTTTTCAACTCCCTTTATCTAGCATAGCCCTGCTGCCAGCAGGCCTGTTAAGTACCCTGGCGGGTTTACCTTAGTACCATACAAGCATGGCCCCACTGCTAGTAGGACTATTCGGTAACCCTATGGGTTTACTTATACTTCCTGATACTTCCTTTTCATTATATTACTAAAAAGATTTAGAATGATGTATACTGTTCATTGACCATTTTAGAGTATAAGGAAGATAGGTGGTACGAGAGTGTTTTAGAGTTATTAGGAACATAATTAATTATTTGCAATTATCCCAAGGGTGACATCATCCACATTCAACTTAAATCTCATCCATTCAATGTATAATGTAACATCTAGGATAATGACTAAGAGGTCCCTCTAGTTAATCCTATTAGGGTTCTCATGAAAGTTCATTGCAGTTTTGCAAGGGCGGTCCACCACATGAGGTTTTCATCAATACCTCCCAAAATAAACTTGGATAAAAAATTGTTTGAATCAAATAGGTTAGTATTTGACATAATGTTGTTACCACTTTTCAATGGATATTTCAATTAGCAACAACTTCTTCAAAATGATGAGGTAATAAGACAAGTGCACCCATTATCATATAGAGCTAAATGTGAAAATATCTTCTTAAAGGAGAGCAAGGATGATTCATTTAGGGTTGAGTGTAGAAATGTAGGAGGAAGATGCACATGAGAGTAAAAACAATTCAACACAAGACTTAAATGATCCTTGATAGAAAGAACATGAAGAGATTATCCCATACCTCTGACTACCTAAAGTGAAACGAATGATAAGCACATGAAAAATATCATAACACTTTGGAATCAGTACCATATAAGTAATGGAGTAGGTTTCTGCAGTACCGTAATAAAAAAACGAAAATAATTAACAGGGGGCAGAAACATAGTGACGAGATTTATGCGAGGGTTTGCAGAAGCTCATGGTAGGGAGCATGCAATAATTGAGAGTAACCATATGTTTACTGCATAATTAGTCTAATTCCTTTAGTAAAACGAAAAAAATGTTTATTTTATACGTCCTGTTGCTTGAAGCATTTAAATCGAGCAGTAAAACTTGAATATATGGTTAGATCTACCGACACCTTATTACCATTACTGGATCACCTAAGTACCGGATGAGTGCATACCTAGTGCTTTTGAGACTTTTGTAGGTTGCACCTTTGTAGAAGTTGTTGGTGTTTTCTGGAAACTGGAATTTGTAGGCTTCTCCTTGTGGCTAGCATACTATGAGTATCAAGTTGTAGAAGAGGCTAGCAATCATTGTTTTTGTAGGAAGAAACATATGAATTTTTATCATGATAGCAAAACATTGGTGTTGTTGCCACTTCCATTTTATAAAAACAATAAACCTAACTCCTATTGTATCAGCAACCACTCCCCCATGCTTGAGGTTTTGCATGGCCTCATGAAAAAAATGTGAGATGCTAAAAAGGGTGCTCAGAGAGTTGAGAACATTTTCTAAAAACAAACAAATAGAACTAATTAAAACTAAATTTTAATTCATGCTTAAAAACATAAAATTTAGGAAAATGTCAAAATTTGAATTATTAGCTATGAATAAAATAGTTTGGACTTAACATTCAGTTTCCACTGCTATGAAAAATATCACTTAATTAATCATCCTTGTGAAATAACAGTCTTAAAATAGATAGGTAAATATAAAGCATGAATGTGTCATTTTTAACAACTTAAGGAAAAATAAGAAATTTGAAGAAATAGGTCATGAACCACTCCCTTAAGTGTTATCTTCTGTTGACAAAAATTCCTTCTCTGCTTTTGAAACCCTTCCATTATTATGTGTGCATTTGGAGGATGAAGAGATTCCCTTCTCATAACATTCCAAACAAAATCATCATAACTTTTAAAAATAAATCTACTATAGGAACAAAAGATATTAAACTGGTTTCTTTATTAGCTTTTGACATTCCCATTTAGGAAAAGTATGAAAGATAGGTTGCATTACAACATTTATTTGTTTATTTACCTATCCTACTCTAATTGAACAAAAGAAAATGTCCTCCAAGTATAAGAATACTTTCAGTGAAGCCATGTGCGTAACAAGGTTAGAAATATATCCATACTCGGGTTTAAAAGATAAATTTTAATGCATACCGAAGTATGAAGGACCAACCTCTTTGATTATGAGATCAAGCAATAATGAAAAATAAAAGAGTGGTGTGACCTAATAACTAATTGAAACCATATTTCAATAGGATCACTATATTCTTGTTTCTCTTCTTTGTTTCGGTCACACTGAATGTCTTCCTCTCCCATGCTATGCAAATTATCCTCTTCAAGATGATTGGTCTTTGGAGTACACACAGGATCTACTGAGAGGCATGCTAAGGACTCCTCAATTTTAGGTTCAACTGGTTTCTATCCATTGAATTCTATCCATGGTTCTTTATTCCCCTCAACAAATTGACAAGAGGAATCCAATGGGACTTCTAAATCTTCCTGTGGAGAGACAACTATATTCTTGATTGTTGTCAAGATATGCTCTTCCTGAGAGACAGATATTTGAGTTGTTGTTAGAATGCGAGAAAGTTCTTGGAGGAACATTCTTCAAGTTCTTGATAATCCTTGAATTATTCTAGCTAGTTGATGATCCCTGTCTCGCTACACAACTTAATACTCGGGGGTTCTTACAAAACCCCAAAAATGATTTATCATCAAAGGTTTGAATATTAAAACTATTTTCAAAAATAAAACACACCAAACTTGAACTCCTTGCATTACTGGGACCCTATTGTCACTAGGTTATCGGTTCACATAAGTTATCTCATCATAAATAAAACTAAATTTTCAATAAAAACACACTTGCATCAAAAGAAGAGAGGACAACCTAACTTTGGAGCAACCCCACCAAATTGGATGCATGGGCTCTTCCTGCACATCTTACCATATTCTCTCTGCCCTTAGGTCATCCCTAAAGCCAGTCCAAAATGATTAAGTAAACCTGATTAAAATACTACCTATTATCGTTTACAACTCCCCAGCAATGGCGCCAAAATGTTGGTGCAATTATTTGCATAATATATTACCAAACATAAATTATCAACCGGGATTCGTAGTCAGTAGAGTTGATGCACTATATGTGACGATAATAGATAGGTTCCTATGTCTGATGAGTATAGCATAAAGAAGAGACAATCAATACCAGTACTCTGTTCTACAACTTTTTAATCTATCTCCTCACACAGCTTAAAAATCAGAAAACAAAACTCATAAACAGAATCCAAAAAGCATGTGATTTAAAGGTTCTTGCTCATGTAATGAATCTGTCCATTTACAGGATCATGAAATAAAAAGATGGACTTTGAATCTGTCCTCTGTAGCAACTAAACTAATCAACAATTAACACTCTATTTTAGGATATCTAAATACTTCACACAACTTCAAACTTAGAAGAGAAAACTGATAATGAAACTTCTCAAACAAACAATCAATCAAAAAGGTTCTATCGTAGGGAACAAGTCTGTTCATTCCAGGCTTATGAATTAGAGAGATGAACTTAAGAAGCTTGTTTCTTGTAGAAATCAAAACAACAATTATAAGTCAATTGCAATCACTCTTGAAATCCAAATCAATTCCAACTTTGCTCAATTCAAACAAATCAACACAAGGAACAATCATCACAACTAAGAGACTTCATTATGGGACATGAAGATGAGATATAAAGTCTTATGGTTCCTTGATGTACCAAAACTACTACAATCATAAACTCAAAATACCCTTTGCTTAACCAATCCCACAATTCAAACAATTAAATGACAATCTGCAATGTTAGAAAAGGAAAATATTTATTCGATATAGGATCTGATTATTCACACCAATTCAAAACAAATGATTTAATTTTGAACTCTTGAAATGGATTTAAAATCATTAACAACACACTACTATGAAATGTTCACACAATCACAAAAATTATATATAGGTAGGTTTACCTTAGTTGGGATGGTGGGCCCTTGTTGAACCAACCAGGTGCCTCTAAAATGATAACAGGATAAAACGCTCTAATCATACCCATAAATTGCACAAAATCTCATTTGTATTCCTTCACCCTGTAAAATCGAATCAGCAGTTCATCATCTCATATATTATGGAAATATGTATCATTATGTTCATTACATCCATACGTATCTCTGGTTCTTACTACTTCTTCATTACATCAATACACATGTACTCTATCACCTATACAACATTCCTTTATAAAGAAGGTAAGTTGTTACGATCAATATCTAAGGATAAGAATCAATCTGTTTTTGAAATATTATAATTGGACATTCATTTCGAATCTTTAGGGATGGCTCATCCTCATGACACGAAGTTCATGAGTGATGAAGTCGATCGTGATATTGAAAACTGATTTGGAAGCTTCGGTCCAACTGCCTTCTCTAAATATTCAACAACAGATTCGTCCAACAAACGATTTCTGGAAATAGCAATTGGTACCAGAATACACACATTCATTTTGTACCGGAATAGCTCAGTCACACTGGTACTGGAATAGACGCAGTTGTTTGGTTGGTACCTATGAATGTGATATTCCGGTACCAGCATAGGTTGGTACCGTAATAACATAGGCTAGTACCGGAATATCACAGGGCAGTACCGGATCAATGTTATGCGATTGTGTTGGTACCAAATCAATGTTGCTTAAGTTCAAATGATTAGGATCATGAAAAATCAACTATTTTAATCGAGTTAACTCAAGAAAATCAAACAAAACATGCCTTAACCATAAGTTACCTCTTATGCACATGAATGAGGTCATTAAGTGTATTTGTGGAGGAAATAGTCAATTATATATACATAGCATAGGTAAAATAGGCTCAGATCGGGGGTAATAGAGGGTATTAGAAATGTCAAAATGGAAACTCAATAGTGCCTCTATAATGTTTGATACCAGAAGGTTACTGGGTTGAATTCATAGTTTACATTATTACACACGGATAATCTCGGAAATTGACAACAATGTGCTATCACAAAAACCAAATAAGAGGAAATAAACAATTTCTTCTCCTTATTGTATTGTGACAATTGGGAAGAAATTGCAATGGAAATAAACTTTCCCCAATCAAAGATGTCCTATTTCCTGACCGTAAAGTATAAAATGTAAAGAATCATGCACGAAATGATGGCTATAGTTTCTTGTCCTGTTACCCTCGTGAACCAAGCAATTTTCATGCAAATGATTTTTAAGTGAACCAACTTGCAATCTCGTGATGTCCTCAAGGACGACCACTGGGTTCTCCAAGAACTTAGGTAAGAGGTCCAACCCATTGTCATGCTTCTTTAAGAATTATTTTCAATCTTCAGCCTTGAACGCAAGTGTTGTCTCAGGAAGTCTTAATATCTTACGAAATACCTGAGGCGATAGAGAGATAGGGGAATGGTCCCACAATTGAATGATCCATTGAATTTGAATGTATCTCTTGGTGCACTAGATGGACAACTCCTTACAGTCAAAAACCTTTAGGACACGACCTACACGAGCGATTCCAGACATCCATATTACTTCCTTCTAGGCATAAGGGGATGAGTAGTAAGAATATGCTATGGACCACTGAAAGTTTTGGTCCTCACGCCCAAAAATGTTCAATGTATCTCCACATAATTGTTGTCGAGTTGCTTCCATAAGTTGAGGAAAATGTTCATTTTCTCCAGATAATGTTTAAAATGAACGCTTGAGAGGGATAATATAATCCTATGGAAATCCTGGTTTAATGCATTTTAATAGGAGAAATCCTCGAGCCCTTTTCTTATTAATGACATTCATTACGGAACCTGCACGATGAGTTGTTATCATTAAAACATACTAAATGTGTGTTGGGAAACACATGAAGGTAGTAAGGATGGATGAGAGAGAAATATGATTTGAGGATTTTGTGAACCCGCGAACCCACGACTGCAGAAGGTTGAAAATGATTAAGTGTTGTAAGGTGGTCGGTCGGACCTAACAAAGGAGAGATGAGATACTTAGGATCTGGAGGGGGTCCAATGGTCAAAATGTAGATCACAGATCTTTTGGATGAAAAATGTGTATCACCGAACATGGGATATGAAAGCTTGACCCCGCCAACCTAGGAACCCGTGATTGAGAAATTGGCTAAGTATAGGATAGTGTGACGATCAGTCAGACTCATGATGTGAGGGTATGAATGGATATAAGGATACACAATTCCATCAACCTAGGAACTTGTGAATTAGTTGTTTTGGAAAAATGACTAAGTATAAGAACTAGAAAGGGAGAATAGAAGGGAAAAAGGAAATGGGAAAAATGAGTAAGTATAGAAGAGGGAAAAGAAAGGGAGAAAATAATTTTGGAAAATAGAAAAGGGGAGGGAAATTTCAGAATCAGGAACTGATCTCAACAATATGCTCCAACTGTGGGATGATAATCCCCTGTGGATTGTCAAGAATCCAAAATCTCTCGTGACCAGGTGCTTCTTGCCATTGGGCCATGGAGTCAGAGTAACAATATACAAACTGAACAAAAATAAAATTATGTACAATGAGAATGAGAAATTATTAGGAGAATAAACCTTTCAAATGTTTCCTATTGACATGCAACATTAATATTTTTCCTTTCATGTCTTGGAGCATATAAGAGTTAAATCTGAATATCTTCTCGATGACATATGGTCTGATATGGAGTGCTTCAAACTTTGTATGCATGGACGACTTCTTCTTGGCCTTGTTCCATAGTAACACCAGCTCTCTCTTCTAGAAGTTCTTCATAGTTTTTCTTTGATCAAAATATCATTTGACGCTCCATTGCCTCTGAGAAGTTCGATCCAGGGCTTTGTTTCATTCCTCTTCCAACTTCAAGAACTGGTTGATTCTCCTTTGTATGGGTGAAATATCTTATGTATCCTTGGTATTAACCACATATATTAATGCCTTGAGCTCGATATTAATCGACATTTTCTCCTCTTTCCCATAAACCAATGGATATGGAGACATCCCTATTCTATCCTTCAAAGTTTTTCTACTTTCCCATAATGCATCCGTCAACTTCATATGCCAATTCCTCTAGTTTCTATCAACAATTTTCTTTAGTATCTGCACAAGTGTTTTCTTTGTGGATTCAGAAAGGCCATTACATTGTGGATAATAATTTGATTACTGAACCATGATGCTTCTATATTGTTTGCAAAACTCAATGAACTTTGACCCACTGAATATCAAACCATTATCTGTGATAAATTTATCAGGGACACAAAATATCGAAATAATGTTTTCTTTAAGGAATTTGATCAGTTCTTCGGCATCAACATTCTTTAGTGCCATCTCTTCAGTCCATTTTGTGAAATAATCGGTAGTTGTTAGAATGTACATATTTCCCTTTCTATATTTTGGATTAATCATCCCAACAACATCAAGTCCCCATTGGGAAAATGATTGTTCTACCACAATCAGCTGCAAGGGCCTCGCAAATTTCTTCATTTTTCTTGAACATTGTTGGCATGACAAACATTTCCATATTGTGGCATATGAATCTTTGAAGATTGATGGCAAGTAAAATACTACGATTATTTTGTGGGCGCTTGCAGTAGGTGCAAAGTTTCCACCACATATTCCCTCATGGAATTCTTTGATCAGTTCTTGGGATTGATTTTAATCGATGCATCCTAGCAATATACCATCAAAATTTCTTATGAACAGTATGTCAGCAATCAACACGTATTGTTTCACCTTCATATTCAGTTTCCTTTGCTCCTTGGGATTCATTATGACAGGAAATTTCTTGGACCTTAAGTAGAATATAATATATGTGTACCATTCTAAATAAACGAATGGTTCTCCGAATGAGATTGAAATCATACCATTGATCGAGTTTCCATTCACAATGATATTTCATAATCCTTGTCCTTTGATTTCCTTTATAGGTTTAATATCGATATCATATTTTTGTATCTTTTCCAACCAGTTAGCCCATTTTCATTCTCTCAATTGTTGATTTAGAAGCATCTTCACTGCTGATGAGGGAACATAATCTATAACATGGGAGTTTAATATATATGTCTAAAAGTGCGCTACTTCTTTTACAAGAGCCAAGGCTTTCTTCTCTAGTTCTGAATACCTCAAATCATAGTCGTGTAGGGTTTTTCTCATAAAACTTATCGGGAATTGTTATTTGTTATTATTTTTCTGAGTGAGAATGAATGAAACAACTATCTTTGTAGAGAACGAATAGATAATGAAGTCTCTTTGGAAGTCTGGAGTGATGAGGACAGGAGTGGTGGTGATTTTTCCTTTGATATTGTTGAACGCTTCTTGATTATATGTTGTCCATTTGAACCTCTACTCCTTTTTCAGCAATAGATTGATCAACTTTACGATACTTCATAATCACGAACAAGTCTTCTCACAAAATTGATTTTTCTGAAGAATAACTGGAATCCCTTATTGGATGTTGGGGGGTTGAGCTTGTTTATTTCTTTAACTCTTTCTATATCTATATAAATACATTCCTTTCATTCAATATGGCCCAACAAATTTCCTTGAGTCACAATGAACAAGCATTTCCTTGGATTCAAAGAAACATCGTATAATCTACATCTTTCAAAAACCTTTCTTAAATGATGAATATAATCCTCCCTTTTATTTGAATGCAACATCAAGTCATCTTGGTAGTCTTCCATAAATTTTTCTATCAACTCGTTAAACGCATGATCCATGGCCCTTTTGAATATGGCTCCAACATTCTTCAAACCAAAGGGCATTCTAGCATATGCATATGTCTCCCATGGTGTGATAAATGTTGTATTTTCCCTATCTTCCTCAACCGTGAACAGCTGGTTATATCGAGAGAAACCATCCAACATGGGTATGCAGATCGATCTAGTAAATTGATGTAGAAGAAACTCCATGTTAGGAAAAGGAAAATTATCTTTTACGCTTGCTTTGTTAAGGTCTCTAAAGTCAACACTCATCCAGATTTCCATGGTATTTTTCCTTACAATCACTCAATTTGAAAGCCAGCCTAAATTGCTGATGGGATAAATTATCCCTCCATTCTTCAACTTCTACAATTCGATTTTTACCAGAGTTTTCAGCTTGGGATTCATCATCCTTATTTTTTGTTTCACTGGTTTCACTTCTTCTCTCAAAGGAATTGTTAGCACCATGATTTTTGTAGCTAGAGTTGGATGTTTGTTCAAAAACATTTTAGAGTCATTCCTTGATCTTGGAAAAAATCAAGACTTTCCTAGATGAGTCATAGTTAGTGTGTCAAATTTTATGAGGTCAGTGACCAAAAAAAGAATGGATTGAAATTTCAAGTAAGGTGTTTAGCCATAATTTGGTTAAAAGAGTGTAAGGTTCGTCATGTTTAAGTTGTAAAGGTCTAATTTTCTAAGTCTCGAGTCATGTTGAAACTTGGGAAATTATGTACCAAGGTCGAATCAAGTGGTTAGGATGAATGTCATGTCAAAATATATTATGGTTCATCATTACCTAATCCTAAGGTTAAAAAAGGGAATAATCATGGAACTCCATATCATTTTGTAATATACTAGATATAAAATGTATGCAAAACAAAAATAAAATGCTAGAAATGACAGAATAACAACAATATAACTAGAACATTCACCACAATAGCACTGAAATGATAAGAGAATAATAACAGAAATAACACTTTGAATCTGAAAGCAATGTTCATGGGCCTCTTCGAGGGGGCAAACTCTAGTTGAGAAAATCTCTATTACAATAATATCCAAGATAGGGTTCTCATACCCTCGACTCCTATTTATACTAAAAATAAGCATCTAGAGGAAGATCCTTCTAGAAGCGGAAGCTTCTATTAGGTCTTCTTACATCTACCTTATTATATTTTATTGAAAGGCCTTATTAATATGGACCTTTATTACATCTGAATATATTGTTCTACCTATGTGTGGGTTAGGACCCTAACATGTCTGCCTCCTTAAAAACAACCTTGTCCTCAAGGATTGAGATGAGAAAAATTGTTGCAGAATGGTAGTTGGTTCCCAAGTGGAATCTGATGGAGTTGTAGCTTTCCACTGGACTAATACTTCCTTCATGGTTCTTTGACATAGGCGACACTCACACTGGTCCAAAACTGCTTTTGTTTGTATCCAAATGGATCCTTCTTCAGCTAACTCTGGAAGGTTGGTTTGAATTTGGAACTTAGCTCCAATCACCTTCTTTAAGCATCAAACATGAAAAACAGGATGTAGCTTTGAATGGCTGGGCAAAGATAACTTATAGGCTACTTGTCCCACACACTTGAGAACGGTATAAGGACCATAAAATTTGGGTTCTTGCTTCTGACAATGCTCGGCCTTGAGGGAAGTTTGCTTGTAAGGTTGTAGTTGAAGAAACACCTGATCCCCTTCTGTAAATTGACGTTCAGAGTGACCTTGATCTGCTCGTTGCTTCATTTGATTTTGTTCCATGAACAAATTCTCTTTAAGTGTACATAGAATAACCTCTCGAGCTATAAGTGTTAGGTCAACCACCTGGACCTTCGAGGCACTTGGTAAGTATGAGAGAACTGAAGGTGGCTTCTGTCCATATACTACTTCAAAAGGAGTCATGCATGTAGTTTTATGGTATGAAGTGTCGTACCACCATTTAGATAGAGGTAACCATTAAGCTCACTGATTTTTCTTTTTTGAGGAAAAACACCTCAAATATGTTTCCAAACACTTGTTCACAACTTCCGTTTGGCCATCAGTCTGGGGATGATAAGCTGTGCTGAGATGCAATTCGGTGCCTTGTATCTTGAACAGTTCTTGCCAAAAATTTCTTGTGAAAGTTGGGTCGCGATCAAAAACAATAGAGTGCGGCATGCCATGAAGCTTGATGACCTAATCCATGAAAATTTGAGCCACCGTGGCTGATGTAAACGGGTGTCGAAGGGCACATAAATGAGAATACATGGAAAGGTGATCAACAACCACCATGATGACTGATTTATTTCCCGATTTGGGTAAGCCAGTAATAAAATTCATAGAGATATCCTTCCAAATAGCAGGTGGAATCGGGAGCGGTTGTAGTGTTCCCGGAGATTTGATTGTTTCTCCCTTGTTGCATTGACATACATCACATTCAGCGAAAAAATTATGAATGTCTTGTTTCATACCATCCCGAAAAAAGGAACGTTTAACCCTGTCATAGGTTTTGGTGAACCTGAAGTGCCCTGTTGTGGGTGTAGCATGAAGCTCAGAAAGTACCATGGATTTAAGATTTGATTGTTTACATAAATACAAACGGCCTTTGTATCAAAGTTCATCATGGAGCCAAGAGTACCCTAGGGAAGCTGGAGCATTGGACTGCAATTGTTGGATCAGCTGCAAACTTTTGGGATCTTGTAGTCATTCTTGGCGAACGGCTTGGAGCCAATCTGGGAAAATGAATGAAAGAGAAAAAAGGGATCCTTCATCTTCATATTTGCGGGAAAGTGCATCCACAACCACATTTTCTTTTCCTTTCTTGTAAATGATCTTATAATCATATCCAAAGATCTTAGTCACCCATTTTTGTTGTTCTAGGGAGGAAATGAGTTGTTCCAGAAAATACTTGAGGCTTTGATGGTTTGTCTTAATTTGGAAATGTTGCCCCAATATATAAGGGTGCCACAGATCAACGACATGCAGAATATCCAACATTTCCTTTTCATATGGATTTGCCCAGATTTATTTCAAATAGTTGCTTGTTGGTAAAGGCCAAAGGTTGACCCTCTTGCATAAGGACAACACCAATTCCTTTCCATGAGGCATCACATTCCAACATAGAGGTCTTTGTGAAATCAGGAAGGGAGAGGACTAGAGTGGTGCACATGTCCATCTTCAAGGTTTGAAAATCTTGAGCAACGACTAGAGTCCAAGTGAAAGAGTTCTTTTTTAGGAGAGCAGTGAGAGGTGCTGCAATCTTCCCACAATTCTTAACAAAATTGTTATAATACCCTGTTAAGCCCAGAAATCCACGCAAACTCTTAAGAGTCTTTGGGTGAGGCCAGTCTTTCATAGATTCAATATTTTTAGGATCCACCCTGACGCCATTCTTACCAACCAGATGACCCAAGTATTCTACTTCTGAGGCGCTAAAAGAACATTTAGGCTGTTTCAGGAAATGTTGGTGCTGAGAGAGTAGATGGAGAACTCGATCCACATGAGAAAGATGGTATGTCCAGATTTTTCTATAGATGAGGATATCATCAAAGAAAACTAAGACAATGTGGTGGAGAAAAGGATGGAAGACATGATTCATGAGGCTTTGGAAGGTGGAGGGGGCATTACACAAGCCAAAGGGCATGACCAATAACTCATAGTGGCCCTCATGAGTTCTAAAGGTAGTATTGGGAATGTCTGCCTCTTTCATACATATTGGGTGGTAGCCCGAACAAAGATCCAGTTTAGTGAAGAATTGGGCGCCACTCAATTCATCCAGGAGGTCATCAATGAAAGGAATGGGGAATTTATCTTTGATGGTAAGTTTGTTGAGGGCACATAAGTTAGTACACATTCTCCAAGAACCTTATTTATTTAGGACCATGACCACATGAGAAGAGTAGGGGCTCGTACTAGGGTGGATAACACTTGCATTAAGGAGTTCCTGGACCATTTTCTCAATTTCATTTTTTTGGGAAAAGGGGTGACGATATAGATGGATATTAGGAGGAAGGATTCTGGGTACAAGGGGAATGGAATGATCATGAACACCATGGGAAGGAGGGAGTCCTTGGGGAGTGGAAGAGACCAATTGATTTGTAGAAAGGATGGATTGGAGGTCTTGCGGGACCGAGGGTGTCTCTATTGCTTGTATGGAATGGAGTTGGGCGATAACACCATAATGACCTTTTTTGATAATTTTTTCCATGTGATGGGAACTAATGATCTTAGGTGAACCGGTAGTGATGCCTTAGAACTTATATTGGTGGTCCTCCTAGTCGAATTGCATGGTTAAGTATTTAAACTCCATGAGAATGGGACCCAAAGTCCTTAGCCAGTCTGCACCCAACCCAATGTCACAACCTCCCATGTCGATAGAAAACATATGGGATTTCAGGTGGTAGTCACCAATTGGAGAGACACATTTTCACAACGCCCTCCACATTTCATGGAACCACCATTGACAATCATGATTTGGAAATTATTGATGGCATGGATGTAGAAATGAGTTTCTTGGGTAATGTGGCGATGAATAAAATTATGGGTGATGTCACTATCAACCAGAATAATGACCTTTCGATGCTTGATGTAACCTATTAGCTTAAGGGTTTGGGGAGCGGAGAAGCCAGTGAGATAATTGAGGGAAATGACCAGTTCTACTTCAGGGGGGGGGGGTCTGAGGGACGGGTTATATCAATGGATTCAGGTGACTCAGACACAAGGGGAGTTTCTACATCCTCTTTCGAAATATCCTCGGAGATGGCCATAAAAATATTTTTTTCTTTACACTTGTGGCCCAGGAAATATTTATCATCACAGTTATAACAAAGGCCCTTGAGTTGGCATTTAGCCATTTCAACCTTGGTCAATTTTTGGATATTTAGTGGAGGATAGGGAGTAGTGGGATTTATTGGTTTAGGGAGATGGATAAAGGAGGGTTTTCGATTTTGAGAGGATACAACTTGTTGTTCTTATTTATCTCTTTTAGTATCCTCCACCCAACTCTGAGGCCGAGCCATGAGGACATGGGCCTGAATCTCATCCTTGAGGCCACTGATAAAACACTCTTGGAAAAAGGAATCAGACATGCCCTATGTTCTAAAAGCCAAGCACTCAAAGATAGCTATAAAGTCATCGGTTGTTCCTAATTGTTTCAACTTTGTCAAACAACCCAAATGGTTTGTGTCAGTGTCAAAGCATTCATAAAGATTTTCCACAAAGTGTGTCCATCCAATATACCCTTGATGAGAAGTTTTTCTCCATTGCCACCATTTCCACCGTTCTTGATCTAGGTGGAGAAAACCATCTCGGAGTTTGGCCAAGTCATCTGTAATGTTGTATAAAGAGAAATAATGTTCCATTTGGGTTACCCAACCAGTGGGGTCCAAGCCATCAAATTTTGTCACATCCACCCACAGAAGTCATAGGTGACATTGAAAGTGATGGTTCTGAAAGTTATTGGAATGAGAGGAATGGTCACCTTCAGGATGTGGAGGTGAGGAAGAGGAAGGGTTATCTATAGGGATATGAAGTTTGGTGTAGAGTGTTGAAAAGACTGATTCAAGATGGGTGGTGAGGTCTTGTTTGATTTCCTCCATTGAGGACTACATGGTTGTATTGGTGGTTGCAACATTGGCACTGAGTTGTTTCACTTCTTGTTGGGTTTCGATGAGACCATATTACAAGGTTTTGAAGCAAGCTTCCAAGTCTTGGCTATGGGTATGGGCCATGAGGATGGGGGAACTAAAAAGGAGCGGGCGGGGTCAAAAAATTTGTCGAAAAATGATATGGATGAATGTGATAAGGGAGAAGAGAAGAATCCAATCGAATAGGTCTCAAATAATGGTGAAAACAATCCTTGACTTGTAATATATTAGATATAAAATGTATCCAGAACATAAATAAAATGCTAGAAATGGCAGAATAACAATAATATAACTAGAACATGCACCACAATATCACTGAAATGATAAGAGAATAATAACAGAAATAACACTTTGAATCTGAAATAAATGTTCATGGGCCTCTTAGAGGGGGCAACCTCCAGTTGATCAGAGCTCTATTACAATAATATCCAAGATAGGGTTCTCATACCCTCGATTCCTATTTATACTAAAACGAAGTATCTAGAGGAAGATCCTTCTAAAAGCATAAGCTTCTATTAGGTCTTCTTACATCCGCCTTATTCTATTTTATTGAAAGGCCTTATTAATATGGACCTTTATTACATCCAAATATATTGTTCTACCTATGTGTGGGTTAGGACCCTAACACATTTTTACCACTTCAAACTTCAAAGGTGTACCCGCTGCACAAGTTTTTTGTGCAAATATCTAACTTGCCTTAAAACATCTTGCTACTATGGATATTCCATCCCTTTTCACAATTTAGTTTCTTATCCATTCAAGCATAAATATTGG
Source organism: Picea engelmannii (assembly GCA_009831015.1). Taxonomy (NCBI): domain Eukaryota; kingdom Viridiplantae; phylum Streptophyta; class Pinopsida; order Pinales; family Pinaceae; genus Picea; species Picea engelmannii. The sequence continues at coordinate 250,266 of ML789510.1, read as the reverse complement.
TTGCCTTTCATTTTTCCCCATCACCTTCAATACTTGTGCATCGTCCATAGCCTTTCCAGTAAGCTCCGAAGTGCTTTGCTACATAAGCACTATGTGTTGCCAGTCACTACGTAAATCAGATACTATATTTTTGTTGCATATCATCCATTGCTTTCAATCATTGTTCAAGAGTTTTTCTTGGAGCCCATTGCAAATTAGCTTCTGGAATGAGTTTGTTTTTCACACAACCAACCTTCTTTCTTTTGAGCTAAATTATTATTACCTAATCCTGCTGTTATCACTGAAATTTCGTCCACACAGGGCGACAAGAACTCCGCATCATCAACACAACAATGAAGTCATTCATGGCACAGAATGAAGTTTACAGCATTCCAGAAGGGTCAAAAACTATACAAAAATTGAAAGACACTTCACATTAGTAAGGTGCGCGCGTATGCGCGGGATAAGAACGTGGTGTGCGCGCTTAAGCACCCGACGCGCGACTGTCCACATAAAAATCCGTGCATCTGCTAATACGGCGCATTAAATGCTTAAGTCGGCCTCCCGATCGCCAATGGACCTTCCACCGAGATGATTTGACATCCAGATCAGGGTCGGTTCTGCAAATTCGACGAATTAATGGCTTAAGTGAACCCTAAACAGCAC
>ML789510.1:190264-229087 GCA_009831015.1 Picea engelmannii | reverse complement strand
CCCTAATAGATCAAGCCTGGAACCATTGTGGACTTCCTTGTCTCATGTTTGATATTTCTGTTTATTTCCGAATCGTTATTTGCTTCACAGTTGTTAGATTAGATTGTTTTCTGTTTTGTTTTTCTGCTTTTTATTAACACTCTGGCTGCTATAGATGTTCTGCCTTGGTGAACCCTGCAAGGCATGCAGAACGGTCTCTATTTTGCTCATCTGCTGACAGATTGACCGGGAACACCTGCACCAAGTTTTTTGTTTCTGTCTATCGATGTGCCAAGTTTTCATTGATCTTTATTGTTGCGTCGAAGTTTTCCATTCTTGTTTATTATTGCATCGAGTTTTATGCTATGCCAAAGTTTTTCGTTGTTGTTTACTATTGCGCCAAACTTCCTATCGTTGATTTGTTTGTTGCGTAGAGTTTTTTGTTTCTACCTTTTCCTTTGCCCCATGCAAAAGTCGTTATTCTCATTCGTTGCATAGAGTTTATTGTTCTCATTTATTTTCGGAGGTTACTGTTCCCTTTTTCACTACACAGAGGCTATTACAATCCATTTCCACGCACTTGCAATTGACATATATCAGCATCACGACAACTCCTCAATGAAAAAGAAATAATGCAGGAAGAGGGAAAGTCGTGAGGTTTGAGCCACATAATTTAAATTTAGTAAACACAGACCCAACGATTAAAGTTTCCTTTGAAGAATTCGGATGCATAACATTTTGTGAAAAGGTTCAAGGGTATAATGCATATCTAACCAAGAAGTTTTCCTTTAACTTTACTGGTGTGAGTGCAACTATTGCAGGAATCACTTTTCAAGTGTCATAGGAAACCATATCAGTTGCAGTAGGGAGAAAACTTGTTTAAAGGTATTCCATTAGATACTTTATATTATATTGATTTTCTTAAACTTGAATACAAAAATCGGAAAATTGGAGCCAACATTCCCAGTGAATATCTTTTGGAACCTTTTGAGACGATTCTCAGGATAATTCAGAAGTACTTTACTTGTGAGGGTAGATTTGATAAGGTACATCAATACCACATTAATCTCCTAATGCATTTCACAGGAAGAAGTCCTTTAAACTTACCTTTCTTCCTATGGAGAATCTTGGGAAAGATGGCAGACAATGTCCAAGCTAAACTTGACTATCCAGAGAATAGCCTATTCCATTTTTCCTTGATAAATATGTTGCTGGTTGAGGAGCTTGCTAAGTTAAACAAGGACTGAGAATATTTCTTTATTTCAAAAAACATTCCCCTGGACCCTAAAAGAGATACTCCCTTATCTGCTAAGAAATCAACATTTCATAGCTTAGGGGTTAAAGGAGGAGGTGTTATTGAAAGGGGAAAAGGAAAAGAAACTGAAGATACATCACTTAGTCATACAAGCTCACTAAGTGATGTATCTTCAATTTGTTTTCCTCAATTTCCCCAGTGACTGAGGAGACACAAGCTCCCCATAAATCACACACCAGGTCCTTTTCCAGGAGGTTTCCCATATCCACAATTTAGACATAGTTTGTTGAATGTGCAGCCTAGGATATTGATGAAAAGAAAGTGGAACTAGGTGAGGAAGATGCAGATCTCAAGGAGGTGAAAAAACAAATAAATTAATCTCAACATGTTATAACCCAATTCTATCAGGAGAACAGAGAATTCAGGATGAAGATAACATAAATAATTCTTGAAGCACAAGCATCACATAGTAAAGAAGGTCATATATCTCGACCCTCACCAACAGGAGGAGAAAATAATATAAAATGGTTGAAAAAGAAGATAAGAGAAGCTCAAGATGAGATCATTAATCTCAGGGAGGAAAACATAATATCAGAGGAAGGGATCATGAAACATTACAAGAAATAAGGAGCAACTATAGATGATGCATGTGCAATAATCTATGATGCTCAATCAAAATTGAAAAGGAATGGGTCTTTGTTGAGATAGGTGAGGAGTGTAACATCCTGCTCTTGCACACACATCATTTGACTTATTCTTTGAGGACACTTTTATGTAAGTGATCTAGTTAAGTATATGGTTATTTGTTTTGCTTATGGATTATGATGATGACGTTGTTGGATTATGATGTTATGTTATTTAATATCTATGTATAGACAAGTGTTATTGATGTGTTTCTCCTGAATGTGCAGGGCACTTGACAGATTGAGGATGTTGATAGCATCAATGGAACTCCTTGGACTCTGGATCGAGGTAGGGAGTGGATTGTATATTGTTTGGGTATTTCTATTTATGCATGTGTGACATATGATCGGGTATATTAAAAATTTTTTATGGATCATTGATAGTGCTTCGTTGATGCATGCAGGATGACGATTGTTTTCTAATTATACTCACATAAGGAGTAAAGGGGCCTTACACAACAACCATATATTAAGGGAGAAGTGTGGCAGGCGCCCTACCATAGCCTACTAGCACTCCCATTGTGGCTGAAAAAGAAGCTAAGAGAAGCTCAAGATAAGATCATTAAGCTCAGGGAGGAAACAATAATATCAGAGGAAGGGATCATGAACCATTACAAGAAATAAGGAGCAGCTATAGATGATGCATGTGCAACAATCTATGATGCTCAATCAAAATTGAAAAGGAATGTGGCTTTGTTGAGACAGGTGAGGAGTGTAACATCCCACTCTTGCACACACATCATTTGACTTATTCTTTGTAGACACTTTCATGTAAGTGATCTAGTTAAGTATACAGTTATCTGTTTCGCTTATGGACTATGATGATGATGTTGTTGGATTATGATGTTATGTTATTTAATATCTATGTGTAGACAGGTGTTATTGATGGGTTTCTCCTGAGTGTGCAGGGCACTTGACAGATCGAGGATACCGATAGCATCAATGGACCTCCTTGGACTCTAGATCGAGTCAGAGAGTGGATTGTATATGGTTTGGGTATTTCTATTTATGCATGTGTGACATATGATCGGGTATATCAAATTTTTTTTATGGATCATTTATAGTGTTTTGTTGATGCATATAGGATGACGATTGTTTACTAATCAGACTCACATAAGGAGAAAAGGGGTCTTGCACAAAGAACATATATTGAGGGAGAGGTGTGTTAGGCACCCTGCCACAGCCTACTATCACTCCTGTTGTGGATTGAATTGTAGGTTAACGATTTCTTAGATCGAGAGATCCACCATGTCGTAAGGGAAGACTAAGATAGTCGCTCATGAAGATTCTAAGGGGCGTGCAATAACGTAGGGTCCTTATTCCTTAGAGTCCCTTAGTCTCTCACAAGGTATCCTAATGGAGTATTGACTCAAAGGGTTGGACAACTACCACGATCAGTCAAAGGCGAGTGCAATATTGGACCACATAGTGTATCTTGAAGTGCACATCGCATAAATAAAACTTTAATAAAGGTGAGTTGCACCCTTGGAGCACATAGTGCGTCTTGAAGGTTACGTCGCGATTTTTAATAAAGGTGAGTCAATGAACCTAGGTGCCTAGAAAATAATAATTAGTTTTGACATTATGGGACCTAAAATAATTATTTATGAGTAATTCCTATTAATTATAAAATATCCTTAAAAAATTTAAGGCTAGTTTTAAAATTTGAGATTAAGTTTAAAGTGGGTAAGAAGACCAAAGAAATTAAATTATAAATTTAATAAATGATGGGGGATGAAGAAAAATCAAGTTAGGAATGGAAAGAGTAAAAATTTGTATCTAAATATTTAATCATATAAATGTGTGCAAAAGAATATCAAATTGTAACTAAGATAAGGAAGGAAATAAATGTCAAAAGCAATGTGGAAGCGTAGAAATGAATCTATTCTAGTCTAACTAAAGAACTTTACTAAATTAAACACAACTAAGTTTTAGAAAGGCATCGGTCATTAAAAAAGAAGTAGAGGAAATAAAGGGACAACTAGGAGTGAATTTAGGAGCGCTTTTAGGACGGCTAAGGGAAATTTGACATTTCATTAAATTAAATAATGATTTTTTGGTGCAAGTAAGGGATCGTGTGACAAGTGTACGGGGATAGTAGTTCCTAATTAATTAAAAAAAAACAAATTTAATGTGCAATTGGCAAGTAGAAACCAAGAAAAATTCTATAAAATAAATGGCTACGAGGAGGAATGAATCATGACTGGTATGCGTAAAGTTATGTTTTCAAAATTTCTTTGGGTGAATTTTCTTGTGAGAGTTGGGATACCCAGCTTAGAAAAGAGAGAGTGGTAGTTTGACCTTGCGAGGCGAGATGGGAGCCAGAGTTTTGTGATAGTGTTTGTGCATGGAGCCTTTGTGGCTCAGGGGGATAAGGGGGAAGAAGAGTACCCCTAGGGTTGGCTGGGAGGTACAGGTGAGGTATTCATAGTTAGCAAGCAGGGAGTGTGACAGAGCACAAGCGCAAGAGATCATCATCGACTTCTCTCCTTCGGTTATGGTATTTTTATTTAAATTTGTAATCGCATTGGATTAATTTGTATAATCTAGTTTCAATTTTTACCTTGCATAACTGTGTGAGATATTAAGATCAATAGATAAGCTCCTAGATTCTTTTAGAAATGCTAGAGGCAGATTCCTAATAATTTCACTGCCATTTTTAATGTAAATCTGATCTTGAATGTATACATATGTAAATGTTTGACCACCGTCGTTGTTAATTTCAAATCTGAGCTGAATGTATACATATATAAATGTTTGACCACCACCATTGTTAATTTCAAATATGATCTTGAATGTCTATAGACAAAATGTTTGAACACCACCTGGTTAATTTCAATATGAGCTTAAATTTCTACATACATAATGTTTGATCACTGCCCTTTAATTTAAACTTGATTTTGTATTATTTGATCCATAACACATTTTTTCCAAATCGAAATTTTCCTCTAATGAGGTCGTTGCCAGCCAAAATTGATCTGGAACTAATAAAAAATTCCTTTGATCCTTACCCACGTTTTTTCTTACTCTCTAGCGAAGTTTTACTCTACCAATGCACATTCCACCTCTGTGTTTTTAATAAAGGATGCCCAGGAAAGTTACTCTCCTTACCTCTATGTTTTTGGTGTAAAAATGTGATTAGACTCTAGGGGAAACTAGAAAGAGTTTTTACCCTCCTTACCTCTACGTTTTTGGTGTAAAAACGTGCTCAGACTGTGGGGGAAAATAGCAAGATTTGTTTCCCCCCTTACCTCTGCATTTTTGGTATAAAAACGTGCTCAGAATGTCGGGGAATCTAGCAAGAGTTTTTACCCTCCTTACCTCTACATTTTTTGTGTAAACACATGCTCAGACTGTGGGGGAATGTAGCAAGATATTTGACCATCCTTCCCTATACCTTTTTGGTGTAAAACTGTACTCAGACTGTGGGGGAAACTAGCAAGAGTTTTTACCCTCCTTACCTTTGCGATTTTGTTGTAAAAATGTGTTCAGACTATGGGGGAGGTTAGCAAGAGTTTTTACCCTCCTTGCCTTTGTGGTTTTGGTGTAAAAACGTGCTCATACTGTGGGGGAAACTAGAAATAGTTTTTACCCTCCTTACCTCTGCATTTTTGGTTTAAAAATGTGCTCAGACTGTGGGGGATACCAACATGTGTTTATACCATATTTATCTCTACGTGTTTATGTGTTAAATGTGCTATCTTGTGGGGGAAACCAGCCTGCATTTTTACCATCTTCATCTCTATGTTTTTTTAGTGTAAAATGTGCTATCTTGTGGGGGAAACCAGTCTGCATTTTTACCATATTCATCTCTGGTTTTTTTTTTGTAAAACATGGTATCTTATGGGGGAGCCAGCCTGATTTTTCACCTTCTTTATCTCTACGTCTTTCTCATTATTTTTTCCCATAACTTTCCTCATTATCTCTATGTTGTTGGGGAATTTACCAACTTTGTGTTTTCCTTCATGTCTCTGAGTTATTAAGTCCCTAACTTTTTCTTATTCCTACACACGTTTTTGGCATTAGAAGATGCCCTGGACATTGGAGTGTCCTTTAGTTTCATTTGATTTTAGTTATTAATTTCTAAGGGAAAATATCTTCTTTCAATGCGATCACATAGTTTAATATGTATCATTTTCCTTAAGATGTCTAGAAGTCTCCAGGTTTAATATTCATTGTTAAGTGTCATTTTATATCTCAATGTTAATTTTAATGATCAGTTTAGATGTCTATGACCTGCCAATAAAAGGCTCTATTGAATGCTTGATTTATTTTGGGGTCAATATATAAATGAATGAAAGAATTCTATTCACTCATGCATTATAGGTGATGTATCAAATTTACTTGAGTATGAATTAAATTTTTGAAGGACCACTATAGATTGATATTGACGCAGACCTATCGGCCCTCGGGTCGAAGTCCGCTCATAGGATCATTCGATTTCCCCTTGAGCCGAAATGGCTCTTTCGATTCCCTGCTGGAACCACAAATTATCGATCCATGGGTCCTTTCGGCAACTCCCCTGTGCGAACAACACTAGGCGTGAGCTCCACCTTCTCTGAGCGACCACAACACTATGACCAAGGCCTATTCCCAAAGGCGCTTGTCGCAACTCGAAATCTTGTGAGTTAGTGAGTCGAAGCTCCATTCTCTTCCTTCCCAATCTTGCGATACCCAAGATCACAAAATGGGTATAGCTCCCTTCTGTTAGTTCCCTCTACGTGTGACCACCGACTAGGATAAGCGCTAGCTCCTCTCGCTACTTGCTGCTTTGCAAGTCGAAGGGTTGAGCCTCCATTCTCTTCTCGTCTGAACCTCCGAGATTTGAAGGTCAGCGAGGGTTGAACTTCCCTTTGCACTTCTCGCAACTCTCCACTTCGTGAGTTGTAGGGTCGAGCTCCCGTGCTCTTATCTCGTGAATCCCTGAGACGTGAGAACTCAATGGAGTGTTGAATCCTTTCCTCCTGGCGACGTGTATCCACCTGTCAACCACTTGGGCCCCACCTTGTGGTTCTGCCATGTGTCCACACTCATGCCTCGACTCTCAACACTTTGCGACTTCTGTAGTTAAGACGAGGTCCTCTTAACCTCCGAACCTATGAATGGGTGATACGCGCGATGAGGCTCTGATCCAATGGTCCTCCCTTGACCTAGATCGAATGGTTGTCCTTGCTCCTCGTGATTTCACAACTTCGTGACTTGGAGCACCCAACCTTTGGGCTCTCACCTTGTGAACCTCTGAGTTCGCAAGATCCCTCAATCTCTGCCACCTGTCCTCCTCAGATGGACGGTCTTGATCCCTTCGCAACTTCGCCACTCACAAAGTCTAGGTGCTCACCTCTGTGAGTCCTGGTCCCCAAATCTCTAAAACGAATGATTCCGCGACACACGTCCTCCCGCAGACGGATGGCTTAGATCCCCTTTCACTATTCCAGGGCTTCTGATGTCGAGTGCCCGGACTTTCATCCTCCGGACCCCTGAACTTTCGAACGCTGAAATCCCGATATCGACACTCCTTCGGGACTTTCGCTCTGCTTACGAGGGTTTAAACCTCGAACTCCTTTCGACAGATCTGATGGTTGTCAGCTATTCTGAGCAAGATCCAATGGATCAGAATCCCTTCGACTCTGCGTGCTCCTCCTGCACTACCTCCTGGACGTGGAAACCTTCAATGGTCCAGATATCTTTGGATCATCCGATGACAGATATTGCTCCTCCTGAGCTTTGGCGCACTTCCTGCCAACACTTGGAAAAATTCCAATGTTCAAAGGCCTCTACCTTTGTTCTCCTTTACCTGCGAGCTCTTAGACTTGAGTCCTCGCCTGTGCGTATAGAAACACGGTATCCCTCCTGAGCTTTAAGGAACCCCGAACTCTTCGAAGAGTTATGTGGCTTCTGCACTCCTTGCAGAGTCTTCACACAAAAAAAGGTGCTATATATTCTAAGCTTCCTGTAACTTAGAGCCTTAAGAAACTCGGTCCTTTTTCCTTCTCCCTCAGATGGATAATTTGGATGCCCTCTTGGCACTATATCTACTCAAGCAACCTATTGTTGAGTGTTTCAGGGTGTTCAGCAACCTTGTGAAGATCCTTCAGTGGATTCTTCTTCAATCTATGAACTCAAAGAGTTCTTTCTGTGCGCTCTGGCAATTACTCAATGCCCTCCTAGTAGAGTCTCAAGAATCCTCAACGATTCTTGCTTCTTACGAACTCCCAGCAGATTTCTTCCTTTGTGCACTCCTTGCACTGGCTCAATGCCCTCCTGGCAGAGCTTTACAGAACTCAACAAAGTCCTCTTCCTCTGCCCGTCTGCACACTAACTCAATGCCCTCCTGGTAGTGTTGTCTAGAATCCTCAGTGATTCTTACTTCTTATGAAATCACAACAGAGTTTTTCTTCTATTCCCACCTTGCACCTGCTCAATGCCTACCTAGTAGAGCTTTACAGAACTCCTTAGAACTTCTGTCTGCAACTGTGTCTCGCCTACACAACCTTGCCTCCTAAGGTGTTCAACAACCTCGAAGGTCTTCCTCAAGTCGATGATTTCAGTTGTTGTGCCCACCTGGCACGTATTTGTCTGAATCCGCAGAGTTCAGAAGTGCTTCAGTGCACTGGTATTTAGAGACCACAGTACTCTATCATGCCCTCCTAACATGAAATAACAAAGAAGCTCTCAAGCCTGAAATCAAAACAACTCTTGAAAATCAAAACCTACAGCATACATTCACAACATATAAAGAACACTCAAAGACATTCACTCAACATAGGAATTATGCAGGAAACACTGTTGGTTTGTATTAAATGGAAAATGCCTATTTTTTAGAAGGGTGTTCTCGATCTCAGACTTTAACAGAGTCTCGACTCCTTCTCTATGCACACTCGCTCTCTCTTGTGCATACTCTCTTCTTCTTACCAAAATGAGATATAATGATCTTTTTACATGAGGGGGCTCTTAGAGAACTTCCCTCCAACCTCACCTACCCTATTAAATTACATTGAATGGGATGTCTAGTCCACAAATCAGATCTAGATCTCAGCCTTCAAACATTAAAGGCCTACCTACCTCTACGCCTGTGCAAAGCACGGCCTCACGGCTCAACATCCTAAAACATTTAATTACATTCAATTTCAAAATTGAAAACGAGGTTTGTGCCTCTCTTCAGCCTTGAATTCACACGCTGACATGGCTGGCGGGCTGGCTAAATGACGTGGAGAGATGCTCCTGCATCATACTCTTCAGCTACAAAATTCATGAGCTCCTGCTCATGAGCTTCCACTCTCAGCTATGGAAATCCTCCTGGATCCCAAATCATCTTCTGGAGTTGTCTCCTCGCTCCACTTCTTCGTCACTGCTGCTGCTGCTACACTGTTGTTGTTGTTGTTTCTTCCTTTCTTCTTAGCTGCTCCTTGTTGGTAGTCTCTGCTAAATCTACCATTAGCCTCCTGATCTTCTCGATCACTTTGTCCAGCTACTCCAATGGCTGGCTTTGTTCATGCAATCTCGTCAGCTGTAAAAATTGACTACAATTGGGCATATCACTGTGATCTCCCATGCTTTCTTCATCTTATGTGGCCTTAACTTGCCATGCTACTACAAAGTTCATCTCTCCAGTCTTCATCACCTTTTCAGCTCCCTGGCTAAAATCTCTGAGCGATTCCTCTGAATGATCCTTTTCCAATACCTACTCATGGTAGTCACCTGCTGGCTCTAGATTGTTCAGCCAATCCTCTAGAATATCCATCTCCATCTCCCATGGAGTGAACAATCTATCTGCCTGCTCTTCGGCTTCTTCTGCTGTCAACTTCAGTACTGCAGCTTCCTCAGCTTCCTGGCTAAAAGTATTGAGCCATTCCTCAGAATGCTCATTCTCTTCTTCTTTGGAAGCCTTAGATATATGCTCAAATTATTCTCTGAAAATCTCAGTTGGTTGTCCTGCTTCTATTGTTGCTGCCTCAACATCTGCAATGCAGATTTATGCCTCCTCTAGGCTAAGTGGTAGGAATATTTCGATTCCCCCAATCATTAGAAGGCTCCTCAGATCCTGCTCTTCTGTCAGCTCCTTAGGCTGATTCAAACTCACCTCTGATTTTATGAGACCCTCAGATAGTCTCATCTTCTCATCCCTGCCCACCTGGCAATATGGGATTTCCCTGCTACCCTCCTATTGGTCTATGCAATCAACTGATCCCATATCTGTTTCCTTTCCCACTTAGCAAACTGGAAACTCTCGGCTGCCCTCCTGGCAGTCTATGAGATCCCACAACGATCTCAATCCATTGCCCAACTAGAAATGTGAAATTCTTTGGCTGTCCTCATGACAGTCTATGAGATCCCACAATGATCTCAACTCTTTGCCCACCTGGCAATTGGGAATTTCCTCTCTGCCCTCCTAGCAGTTCTTGAGATCTTTAGCTGATCCCATTTTATCCTCACTATTGAGGCTTCTCCTAGTCTCTGGTTCACATACCTGAACAACTTCCTCAGGTCCATCGAGGTTTTCAGCATGCCTCAACCATCCTCTTAACAACCTACGTTTTCTTATGACTATCAACTGCTTGACTGACCATTTTACCCTCATCTTCATGGGCCATTCATATACCCATCTCGACTTAGCATTCTACTGCATCCAAAATGCAAGATTTTCCATTTCTGCCCTTATATCAATGAGCTCTTCATCTATTTAAGATCTTCTCATCATCTCTGGTTTCTTCTTTCCAGCGTATCTACGGCCTTCAGTAGCCATCTCGTTGTATCTGTCTACTCTCCTGGAAAACTTGTTGCTGTCACTCTGTGCCCCTAAGTGTTTCCAGCTTCTTCCATAGTCCTCCTGACTATCTCTTTGATTGTTGCCTACCTGTAAACAACCATCACAGAGTCTCCAGCACTCTGTCCTCCTCCTTTCTCCTCCTGTTTGAAATATACAAACAGAATCCAAGCTCTGATACCAAACTGATGTCGTATACCTATCGGCCCTCGGGTCGAAGTTCGCTCACAGGATCATTCAATTTCCCCTTGAGACAAAATGGTTCTTTCAATTCCCTACTAGAACCACAAATTATCGATCCACAGGTCCTTTCGGCAACTCCCTTGTGCGAACAACACTAGGCGCGAGGTCCACCTTCTCCGAGCGACCACAACGCTATGACCAAGGCCTATTCCCAAATGCGCTTGTTGCAACTCGCAATCTCGCGAGTTTGTGAGTCGAAGTTCCCGACTCTTCCTTCCTAATATTGCGATACCTGAGATCATGAAATGGGTATAGCTCCCTTCTGTCAGCACCCTCTGTGCATGACCACCGGCTAGGCTAAGCGCTAGCTCATCTCGCTACTCGTCACTTCGCAAATCGAAGGGTTGAACCTCCATGCTCTTCTCATGCGAACCTCCGAGATTTGAAAGTCAATGAGAGTTGACCTTCCCTTCGCACTTCTCACAACTCACCACTTCACGAGTTGTAGTGTTGAGCTCCCCTGCTCTTATATCGCGAATCCCTGAGACTCAAGAAGTCAACAGAGTGTTGACTCCTTTCCTCATGGCGACACATATCAGCCTGTCAACCACGCGGGCCCCACCTTGTGGTTCTGCCATGTGTCCACACTCGTGCCTCAACTCTCGGCACTTCATGACTTCTACAGTCGAGACAAGTTCCTCTCAACCTCCGAACCTCTGAATGCGCGATACGTGAGATGAAGCTTTCATCCAACAGTCCTCCCTTGACCTGGATCCAATGACTATCCTTGCTCCTCGCTATTTCTCAACTTTGCGACTTGGATCACCCAACCTTTGGGCTCTCACCTTGCGAACCTCCGAGTTCGTGAGATCCCTCAATCTATGTCACCTGTCCTCCTTAGACAGACGGTCTTGATCCCTTCGTGACTTCGCCACTCACAAAGTCTAGGCGCTCACCTCTATGAGTCCCGGTGCTCGACTCTTTGAAACGGACGATTCCGTGACACGCGTCCTCCCGCAGACGGACGGCTCAGATCCCCTTTCACTATTTCGTGACTTCAGATGTCGAGTGCCCGGAATTTCATCCTTCGGACCCCCGAACTTCTAAATGTCGAAATACTGATATCGACACTCCTTTGGGACTTTCGCTCTGCTTACGAGGGTTTAAACCTTGAACTCCTCTCGACAGATCTAACGGCTGTCGGCTATTCTGAGCGAGATCCAACGACTCAGAATCTCTTCGGCTCTGCGTGGTCCTCCTACACTGCCTCCTAGACGTGGAAACCTTCAACGGTCCAGATATCTTCGGATCATCCGACGACAGATATTGCTCCTCCTGAGCTTTGGTTCACTTCCTGCCAACACATGGAAAAATTACAATGTTCAAAGGCCTCGACCTTTGTTCTCCTTTACCTGCAAGCTCTTCGACTTGAGTCCTTGCCTGCGCGTATAGAAACATGGTATCCCTCCTGAGCTATAGGGAACCCCGAACTCTTCAAAGAGTTATGTGGCTTCTGCACTCCTTGCAGAGTCTTCACACACACAAAGGTGATATATCTTCTGAGCTTCCTGTAACTCAGAGCCTTAAGGAAATCGATCCTTTTTCCTTCTCCCTCAGATGGAGAATTTGGATGCCCTCCTGGAACTCTGTCTGCTCAAGCAACCTATTGCCGAGTGTTTTAGGGTGTTCAACAACCCTGCGAAGATCCTTCGGTGGATTCTTCTTCAATCTTTGAACTCAAAGAGTTCTTTCTGTGCGCTCTGGCACTTACTCAATGCCCTCATGGCAGAGTCTCAAGAATCCTCAATGATTCTTGCTTCTTACGAACTCCCAGAAGAGTTATTCCTTTGTGCACTCCTTTAACTAGCTCAATGCCCTCCTGGCAGAGCTTTACAGAACTCAAAAAAGTCCTCTTCCTGTTCCTATCTGTACACTAACTCAATTCCCTCCTGGCAGAGTTGTCTATAATACTTAGTGATTATTGCTTCTTATGAACTGACAACAGAGTTCTTCTTCTATGCCCTCCTTGCACCTGCTCAATGCCCACCTGGTAGAGCTTTACAGAACTCCTTAGAGCTTCTATATGAAACTATGTCTCGCCTACATAGCCTTGCCTCCTGAGGTGTTCAACAACCTCCACGGTCTTCCTCAAGTCGATTATTTCAGCTACTGTGCCCGCCTGGCATGTCTTTGTCTGAATCCACAGAGTTTAGAAGTGCTTCAATGCACTGGTATTTAGAGACTGCAGTACTCTGTCACACCCTCCTGGCATGAAACCACAAAGAACCTCTCAAGCCTGAAATCAAAACAACTCCTGCAAATGCACACCTATAGCATACATTCACAACATATAAAGAACACTCAAATACATTCACTCAACACAAGAATTATGCAGGAAAAACTATTGTTTTGTATTAAATGGAAAATGCATGTTTTTTACAAGGGTTTTCTCGAGCTCAGACTTTAACAAAGTCTCAACTCCTTCTCTATGCAGACTCGCTCTCTCTTGTGCATACTCTCTTCTTCTTACCAAAATGAGATACAATGATCTTTTTACATGAGGGGTCTCTTAGAGTGCTTCCCTCCAACCTTACCTACACTATTCAATTACATTGAATGGGTTTTCTAGTCCACAAATCGGATCTAGATCTTAGCCTTCAAACATTAAAGGCCTACCTACTTCTATGCCTGTGCAAAGCACGACCTCACAACTCAACATCCTAAAACTTTTAATTACATTCAATTTCAAAATTGAAAACGAGGGTTTCACCTCTCTTCAGCCTTGAATGCACGCGCTGACATGGCTAGCTGGATGGCTGGCTGATGTGGAGAGATTCTCCTGCATCAGATATCGCCTAAGTTGGGGACTTTACAATCTAGATTGTAAGCCTCATTGAAAAACATAACTACTTTGCACATGAATTGGAATTGATATTTATTTTGTGCCATGTATTAAAAGAGATGTATTGAATGTTTGGATGTGATTTGATTACATGAGTTCCTTGATTAATGTTGATTTGTGATCAATTTAATAATTCAATTGCTTGTGTGCCTTGAAAATCTAGAGGGGTGATTACTTAAGTAAATAAATAATCCATGCACCACAAAATAAATTTTGATGAATTCCACGTTATGAACATGTTGATGTATAACGATATGTGTATAATTTACTATTGCTTCCCTTAAATTTATGTATGATTGGTTGAGTAGATAGCTTGGTTTCACCATGAGATAAATCGATAGTTTGCTCTCGTGAAATGAATAATTAATAAATTATGAATGATTGAGTTATAAATTTACCTTGCGCCATGGATTATATTGTGATTTAATTATTGGATTGCTTGCACATTGGATTAACGATGGATGTAAAATGATTTAGCTTGATTACCCATGCGCCTTGTAATAATGGTGATGCATGATTAGTTTAGTAACAAAATGTATTTTCACACCTTAATTTAAGTGGGTGTGTGATTTCTTCATCATTATTCTTTTGTACCTTGAATTTAAATGTTAACTAAAAGAGCGTCATGAATTTATTACATATCGGACTGATTTAGTGACTAGATTTCTCTTGCGCCTTATTTAAGTTGACATTTGATTGTTCTAGAATTTTTTACTCTCGCGTGCAACGAATATTTAATTTTTGATGTATGATTGATAACGATATTGATTACCCTTGCGCCATGATTAATTGATGAATTTGATTGATGGATTGATATATTTGATGAGTGGACCTGTTTGTTAGTGGGATGTAGACACCTCCTCATTTCTCAGAATAGTCGCTAACCATGAGACCTTAAATGGTTAAAATCAATTGGAACTTGGGCTTGAGTGTTGGTTATGTGTCCTAGAGGTCCTAACCTTGTAGGGTAGGTCGGGCGGGTAGTCATTTTATATTCATTATCTAATTGTAGGTGTTGTAAATCATTTCAAGATTATTATGATTTGTTGATCTACTACGCTACTTATGTTTATGTGTCACTATCCTTCGTTGATGTGTTGAATGAGTCATTAGTGATTTCCATGATGATTAGTTGCTACTTATTTTACTTATTTTGTTGATTAGGAGTTGTTGTGATCATTTTTTGATATTAATTTGTTAACGCAAAAAATAAATACCTTTTGTGCTTTGCTTTTTCTTAGGTGTAACGAAGGGTTGTTACAAGAAGTTTAAAGAGACCAAATTTGTCATTAATAAAGGAAAATAGGGCATTACAACTACAAGTGACATTGGATAAGGAAGCTATGGAAAAAATGAATGATCTCGTCCTTTGCTGCCAACTGGATTCATGCAAGAAACTTCAACATGAAGATCCGACACGCGCAATTATTGCGCAGATATCACAGCCAACATGTGCATAAAAGAAACCATAATTTACTATGCAAAGGTGATAGTGTTGTCCAAATATACACATGATGACTCATCACAACCATATGGTTCAAAATTTTCTCAAGAATTTATTATTTTAAATAACATTTTGGATACATTATGATTGGCAAATCAACTTCCTTATTTTTGGTAAATTTTGTAGAGGTTGTTGTTCTCTTTGAAAACAACTAGATCCATAACTCTAGGAGATAGTAGTTCGACTCCTAGAAACTAAGTGTATCTTTATTTTTAAATATATATGGATTATTTTGATGCAAAAATGGGGTGCGCGGGCATAAGTGTAGACATTTTGATCCTAAATGTAATTTTCTGAATCTAAAGAAATACAAATGCAGAAGTCCTGAATTTCTTAAGAAAAATATCCTAATGGCAGCGATTTCAAGATTGTAATATTTTTTTGTATGTATTCCCTGTGTACTTATTTTAATCTGCACTTTTCTTCTCTTTAAATTGGTAATTTAAAAGGTCAAAATTCATCCTTTGTGCTACTTTTATCCTGTTGTGTGTTTCTTTTCTTCTTTCAACCTACATCATCAAACTAAACACTGAAGTTCATCACCTTATTTATCCTTTTTTCCTCTAAGGAGTTCTATCTACCAAGAATTTTTTATTTGTTTTTATAGGTTGACTCCATAGCCCTAGAAGTATTATCTTTTGTCAACAGACCTTGAAAATTTATCTCGAAATTCTAAATCTAGCCATCGATTTAAAGCAACCTGTCTATCAGAGATCAAGTTTCAGAGAGAGCCCTCTCTAGATTGGAAAGGCTAGTTTCCATTCTTAAAGTTGGTTTGTAGGTAACCTTTGTAGATTGTTTCTTCAACCTAACAATTTACTCAGCATTGACATGTTGGCGTTGTTGCAAGGGAATAAATTGAAAATTTTCCCTAGGAAAGAACGACTTAAATATTTAGATTTGATTCCTAAGGGTAACAATGAATTAGACACATTTTTTGGATAAACTATTGTTACCATGGTGAATTCATTTAATAAGATCAATAACATACAATTTTTATTTTTTTTAGAAAATAAGAAATCCTGGCTCCTAAGAGAATTCCCACTAGAAGGAATCTTGATCCAAAACATATAGCATATGTCACTGATCCTGAGAAACTCATACACAAAATAAAATAAAAGACAGTCAAATAATTTTATTTCCTGGAAATAAATATATCTTTACCCAAAGACGGCTTAAAAAGTATCAATGGCATTGACTTTGATTTAAAATTTGAACAAACCTTGTTCAGATCTAGATCATAATCTAAGTCGAATGAAATTATCTTTGATGAGAAGAAATTGCAGTCTTTGATTCCCACTGTCCCCATTCAGACTATTCATATTCATACTGTCCCCACTTAGACTGTTCAGATAGCCCAAAATACTCATAGAAACATGGTATCCATATTTGATACTCTTGCCTTGTCTTCCTAGTTGCATGATTTACCCCACAATTATAATCAGAGAATTAAATCATTTGATGCTTAAGAAAATTTATCAATGCAAATACACTTGGATTTGTTCAATGATTATGTTGATCTAGAGTAGGTAGATTATGAGGATGCAAAAATAAGGTTTTTCTCACAAAGTGTTTCAAGAGAAGTCGGAAAATTATTTAAAGCTCTTCTTGTAGCGAGTATCCCTGATTTTGCAGCCTTTGAAACACTTTTCATTGCAAGGTGGGGTGACAAGAAGAATACTCTTCAGTTGCTAACTCAGTACAATAACATAAAAGGATCACCTAATGAAACATTACAACATTTTTCAACTAGATTTATGAAAGTTTACAATTCAATTCCTACTGAAGTAAAACCTCCTCCTCGAGTTGCCCAACTTCGATATGATGATTATTTTTACAGTGACTTTTACTTGCTATTAAGAGAAATTAGATCCAATACATTAGATGATATGATGAGTGATGCAATTGAGGTAGAGGTAAATATGATGGCATCAGGGAAGATCAAACATAATCCTGACATAGATGTTAAGAAGGTCCAAGAAGAAGCACAACCCTCAACTTCTCAATCATCAGATGATAAATTTGATTTAATTATGAAAACTATGGAAAGATTCATGGAAGGAGTGTCTTTGGAGAATAATCTTGCCACCAGTGATCAAACTAATTTTCAGCCCAGAAATCAAAATTTTAGAAGAGGTCCAGTTCCACAGATCAGACAAAGAGACCAAAGAAATCCAGGTGATCAAAAAATAAAACTTCCTTTCCAAAACAACTATGTAAATGAATATTTTGATCAAATAGTTGAAGATAATATGCATTATTGTGATGATACATAAACAAATGTGTTCTTAACTAAAGAAGAACAAGATGAATTTATGGATGCAAATGATAAGTTGATGAAGGATAATGATGATATGTTGTCATTGGAAACATAAGAGTTTAAGAAGGGATATCAAAATTCTATTATGCATGTTTAGAAACAGTATAACCTCAGAAGTAAAAAGGTGCATGCAAATCCTCCAAAGGAAAATCCTACAAGGGAACTTCATATAAATACACATTCTTCAAGCCAACCTAAGAAAGATAATTCAAAAAAGGATGCAATGGAGAAAGGAAAATCCAAAGAAGAAACCCCAAATAAAACACCTAAGGAAAGAAAGGAAAAAGTCATCAAAGAGGTAGAAAAAGCCTCGTCTCCTTTTAATTTTGAAACTGAAATGGCTAAAATAAAAAATTATGTTCCATTCAATGAGATGATTAAGAATGGAGAATATCGAAATCAGATCATTAAAATGATCAAAATGGAAGAACCCCCTGACACCTTGAATGTACAATATGATCACCCTGCTATCTTGTTTGGCCCATGTGTGGAGGAGAGTGGTGATGTTGATGATATCCCTCCTTTCTATGTTAGTATTAAAATTCATGACATGACCTTACATAATGCAATTTTATATTCAGGAGAATCACATAATATGATGCCCAAGCTAGTCATGGATGAGTTAGACCTAGATATTACAATACCTTACAAGGATATTTTCTCTTTTGACTCAAGGAAGTTGAAATCCTTGGGTTAAATCAATGATTTGGTTGTATCATTGTCTCAAATTCCATCAAAAAATTTGATCATGGATGTGGTGGTTGTTGACATCCATCCAAAATTTGCCATGTTGTTATCTAGATCTTGGGATGCAAAGTTGAAAGGGACATTGAAAATGGATATGTCATATGATACTATCCTTGTTTTTGGCAAAGAAAGGAGGTTGTAAAGAGAAGTGTTTCTCAAGTACATGGTGAGTAGAAAAACTCAACCAAACAACCATCCCATTTAATATGTAGATACTAAGTTTGGATCCTCTATTTTCTATAATGACTTGAGTTTTGAAGAGGAGGATCTGACGACTGTCGATGCCATCAAAGAAAAAACTAATCATCAAACAAAGGAAATTACAAATCAGCAAAACAATGCAGAGGATGAGATGTGTAATATGAGATTTGATGGAGCTACTAGCAGAGAAGGAGCAGGATCTAGTGTATGGATTAACCCTCCCAAGATAGGTACAAAATTGTTTTCTTACAAACTTTCTTTTGTTTGTACCAATAACATGGTTGAATATGATACATTGATTTTGGGATTGAAGACTTTAAAAGAATTGGGTGCTAGGAGGATAGTTGTACATGAAGATTCTGATCTTGTTATTAATCAGGTAAAGGGTATATATAATTCCAAGCATCCTATATTGAGGGAATATAGGAATTTAGTAGTTGATATTCTTGAATAGTTTTTAGAATAAGATTTATCAATGATTCCTAGGGGGGGAAATCAAATTGCAGACCCTTTAGCTACTTCAGCCTCTGTTTTCAAATTCCATTTTTACAAATAAAAAGTATGAAATTGAGGTCAAGCATAGGCCAGCAATGCCAGACAACATTAAATATTGGAAAATATTTGAATATGACAAACAAGTAGAATGATTCCTTTAGATGAGTGATGAATTTGCTAATTTGAATTTGATGATGAGTGTTGCTGTGAAGAAAATGAAGACACAACTGTGTTCAACAATAATATCCTTTTTTAAAATTAGATTGTTGGAAGAGACATAGTGTAGCTCAAAAGTAACATTATTCCCAAAGTATTGGTCCCATTGGAAAATATTTTTGACAACAACGATGTAGCCTGAAATCCTAAAATCACTGCAAATGATGAGGACATAGAAGATTGTAACATTGATATTCAGAAGGATACCAAGATCATCAAACTGTCCAAAACACTCAATCCAAAAATTAAAAAAGTGGTATATCATCCTAATGAAATATTTACCTGATGTCTTTGCATGGAGTTATGAAGATTTAAAGGTCTATGATACTAAGGTAATTCAACATGTAATTCCAATCAAGGATGATCATAAACCCTTCAAGAAAAAGTTGAGAAGAAAAAAACTTTGTTGTTTCCATTGATTCAAAAAGAGGTAAAGTAGTTGTTTGATGCCAAAATTATATTGTCCTTAAGATTTTCCAAGTGGGTGGCTAACCTAGTGCTTGTCAGGAAGGAAAGTGGTGAGATCAGGTTGTGTGTAGACTTTCATAATCTAAATAGGGTGTCTCTCAAAGACTATTATCCACTTTATAATATGGATTACATCCTACAGAAGGTGGTTGGATCTTAGAAGATATCAATGCTTGATGGTTTCTCTGGATACAAGCAAATCATGGTGCATCCTAATGACCAAGAGAAGACAACTTTTACAATACCTTGGTGCACCTTGATGTATGAAAAAATGCCTTTTGGGCTTATGAATGTAGGAGAAACTTTCCAAAGTCCCATGGACATAGCCTTTTCCGATGAGAAAGATAAGTTTATTGTTATTTACTTAGATGATATCACTGTATTTTTCAGATTCTGATGATCAACATATCAAACATCTAAGAATGGTTTTATAAAAATGTAGAAAGTTTGGCATCTCATTGAATCCAAAAAATTCAAATTTAGGAATGCAAGAAGGAAAATTACTTGGACACATCATTTCAAAGGAAGGGATAAAGATAGAACCCAACATAGTGGAAGCAATTATGAAGATTGACACACCCAGGAGCAAGAGGGAGGTATAGTCTTTCCTAGGAAAAGTAATTTTTTTTAGAAGGTTTATTCCTAACTTGGATGAAATCAAAAAGTATATCAAAAATATTCTCATGAAAGGCAATGAAATAAAATGGAATCCTGAATCTAGGAAGTATTTTGAAGATATTAAAATGGCACTATCCAAAGCTCCATTATTAGCCAACCCAAATTTTGCAGAATATTTTATCTTGTTTTGTTTTGCTTCACAACAAACCATAGTAGGTGTTTTGTTGCAAAAGGATGAATAGATATTTGAAAGGCCCATATCCTATTATAGTAGGATATTGAGAGACTCCCCACTAATGTATGACATCATGAAAAATAAAGCATATTCCTTGCTGAAGGCCCTTAAGGAATTTAGAAATTATATCTTGCATTCCCATGTCATTTCTTATGTGCCTAGCAATTTTGTAAAATATATTTCGAATCAACCTGATTCTAAAGGGAGAAGGGGAAAATGGATAGAGGTGATGTTGGAGTATGACCTCACAATCAAACCTACAAAGATGATTAAATATAATGGGTATGCAAAGTTGATGGTGTAGTCAAATTTTGATGTCTTGGGAATCAATTTCATTGCTGACTTATTGGAAAATTCAAAAGAAGAAACAGTCCCACAGGTATCCCAAAAATTCCTTCATTCTCCGTGGTATGTTGATATTATTTATGTACTAATAAATTTACGAGATCCTCCTAAGTTAATAAAAACTAAAGCCATATTTTTTAAGTTGAAAGAAGCAAAGTTTTGCATTCTGGACCATTCTTTGTATTGGAAAGATCCAGGTGAGATCTTACTAAATTGTTTGTTGGAGGAAGAAGAAAAAAAATATATCAAAGAGTTTCAAAAATTTTACTTTGGGGGGCACCATTATTGGAAGACCATTGGGCACAAAATACTAAGGGAAGGGTTCTATTGGCCTAGTATTTTTTTCGATGCATACAAGGAAGTTTCCAGCTGCCATGAATGTCATATTTTTTATGGAAAAAGAAAGATGAAATCTTTACCTTTAAATCATATCTCTTTAGAGAATCATTCATGCAATGGGGCCTTGATTTTATAGGAGAAATTAATCCACCAGCCTCAGCTCAGCATAGGTGGATATTGATAGCCACAAACTACTTCACCAAATGGATTGAAGCAATCCACACAAGGAAAGATATTGATATTGTTATCAATCAATTTTTAGAAAGAAATATTTTTTCTAGATTTGGTTGTTCGGTCAAGATCATTACTGCCAATGCAACAACATTCAAGTCCAAGAGAATGGAGAAATTTTGTAGTGACTATAATATAACTCTTTGTCATTCCACAACTTATTACCCACAGGGTAATGGGTTGTCTCAGTCATCCAAAAAAATCCTGACTACGATTATTAAGATGCTTCTGCAGGAAAATAAGAAATATTGGCACAAAAATCTTATCTATGCATTAGGGGCTGACAGTATCACCACTAAAAGGCCTATTTCTACATCACCTTTTCATATTGTAAATGGTACAAAGGCAATTTTCCTACCTCATTAGGACTTCCAGTGATGAGACTACTGGAAGAACAGGAAGTTGAACCAAATGATCCTCTAAGGAGGGTAAACAAATTAATCAATGTGCAAGAAATGAGAGAATGGGTATTCAATGACTCAAAAATGCACCAAGATAAAATGAAAAGAGATTTTGACAGACATATTAAGGAAGATGATTTCAAGGTGGATGATTTGGTAATGAAGTGGGATGCAAGGGATGAACATAGAGTGAAACATGGGAAGTTTGATCATGTTTGGCTGGGACCATTCAGGATTTTTGCATACCATGGGAACAATTCTTATTTGTTTCAAGAGATTAATGGAGATATCATTAGTGGAGGACATGTGAATGGTAGGTTTCTAAAACACTATCTTGCTTAAAAAAATTCAATCTCTCCATGTCATTGTAAATGACAATTTTATTTTCAGATGAATCATTTCAACTCAATAATCAACAGAGAAATTGAACCCCAAAGTGAAGGCTCTAATTTTATGTTGAGTTTAGTCAAATTCATGTCAAGAAAGTGTTGTAAATAAGTTTGTTTGTCAATTTAGAGTCATTAAGTCAAATAAATCCCAATGGTCAGGCACTTGGTATATTGTTCTTTTCTACATCACTGGGAGGATAGCATCCCCATTGGAGCCATTTTTTAGCACCATGATTTTTGTAGCTAGAGTTAGAGGTTTGTTAAAAAACAATTCAGAGTCATGCCTTGATCTTGGAAAAAATTAAGACTTTCCTAGATGATTCATAGTTAGTGTGTCAAAGTTGATGAGTTCAATGACCAAATAACTAATGGCTTGAAATTTCAAGTAAGGGGTTTAGCCATAATTTGGTTGAAAGAATGTAAGGTTCATCATTTTCAAGTTGTAAAGGTCTACTTTCCTAAATCTCGAGTCATGTTGAAAAGTGGGAAATTATGTACCAAGGTCGAATCAAGTGGTTAGGATGAATGTCATGTCAAAAGATATTAAAGTTCATCATTAACTAATCATGAGGTTAGGAAAGAGAATAATCATGAAAATCCATATCATTTGTACCATTGCAAACTTCAAAGGTGTACCCGATGGGCAAACTTTAACTTGCCTTAAAACATCATGTCGCTATGGATATTCCGTCGCTTTTCATAATTTCGTTCCTTATCCATTCAAGAATAAATATTGGTCACCTTTCATGTTTATCCATCAGATTCAATACTTGTGCGTCATCCATAGCCTTTCTAGTAACCTCTGAAGCGCTTTTCTACGTAAATATCATGTGCTACGAGTCACTACATAAATCAACTACTCTTTTTTTGGTGCATATCCTCCATTGTTTTAAATCATTGTTCAAGAGTTTCTCTTGGATCCCATTGCAAATTAGCTTCTGGAACGATTTTTTTTTCACACAATTGACCTTCTTTCTTTTGAGCTAAATTCTTAATACCTACTCCTACACCAAGTTTTCCATTCTTGTTTGTCGCTGTGCCGAGTTTCTATTGATGTTTATTGCTTTGCCAAAGTTTTTAGTTGTTGTTTATTGCTATACCGATTTTTCCACTACACTTAATGTTTCCATTGGTTTTTACTGTTGCATCGAGTTTTCCACTATGTCGAATTTCCTACCGCTGATTTTTTTGCTGCACGGAGTTTCTTCTTACTACCTTTTCCTGGACACCGTGAAAAATGCACTATTCTCATTTTTTGCATAGAGGTTGTTGTTATCATTCGTTGTCAAAGGTTACTATTCCCTTTTTCACTGCGTAGAGGCTATTAGAATCCATTTTTTCACACCTGCAGTTGACATATATCAACATCATGACAACTCCTCAACGAAAAAGAAATAATGCAAGAAGGGAGAATGTCCCGAGGTTTGAACCACATAATTTAAAGTTAGTAAATGCAGACCCAATGATCATAGTGTCCTTTAAACAAGTCGGATGCATAAGATTCTATGAAAATGTTCAAGGGTATAATGCGTAGCTAACCAAGCAGTTCTCCCTTAACTTTACTAGTGTTAGTGAAACTATTGCAGGGATCACTTTTCAAGTGTCATAGGAAACCATATCAGCTACGACAAAAATTCTTGTGTAGGGAGAAAAATGGTTTAAAGATATTCTATTATATACTTCGTTTTATATTGATTTTCTCAAACCTAAATACAAAAATTGGAAAATTGGAGCCAACATTCCTAGTGAATATCTTTTGGAACCTTTTCAGAAGCTTCTGAGGATAATTCAGAAGTAATTTTATTGTGAGGGTGGGTTTGATAAAGTACATCAATACCAAATTAGGATATTGATGCATTTCAAAAGGATAAGTCCTTTAAAATTACCTTTATTCCTATGTAGAAGCCTGGGAAAGATGGCAGACATTGTCTAAGCTAAAGTTGACCAACCAAAGAACAACCTATTCAATTTTTCCTTGATAAACATGTTGGTTGTTGAGGATCTTGGTAAGTTAAACATGGACTAGGATTCATTCTTGATTTCATCAAACATTCCCTTGGACACTAAAGGAGATACTCCCTTATTTGCTGAGAAATCATCATTTCATAGTTCATGCGTAAAAGGAGGAGGTGTCGCTGAAAGGGGAAAGGGAAAAGAAATTGAAGATCCATCACTGAGTCAACCAACCTCGAATAAAATAAGAAAACTAAGAGTCATTTATGAAACTAAGGAGACACAAGTTCCCAGTAAGTTGCACATTAGGTCCTCTTCCAGGAGGTTTCCCATACCAACAATTTAGGAAGATTTTTTTGAATATGTAGCCCAGGAGATTGATGAAAAGCAATGCAAATATCAAGGAGGTGAAAAAACAACTAAAGAAAGATCAACATTTTATAGCCCAATTTTATCAGAACACTTGATACTTGAGGAGGAATATAACAAAAAGAATTCCTGAAGCATAAGCATCATAGAGTAAATCAGGTCAAAGATCTCCTACCTCACCAACCAGAGGAGAAAAGAATATAAAATGGTTTAAAAAGAAACTAAGAGAAGATCAAGATGAGATCATTAAGTTAAGGGATGAAAAAATAATATTAGAGGAAGGGATCATGAAAAATTACAAGAAATGCAGACCAGATAAAGAATATTCCTGTGCAGCCATCTCTGATGCTCAATCAAAATTGAAAAGGAATGCAACTTTGTTGATACAGGTGAGGAGTTTAAAGAGACAACATTTGTCATTAAGAAAGGAAAACATGGCCTTACGACTAGAAGTGAGATTGGATAAGTAATCTATGGACAAACTGAATGATCCCATCCTTTGTTTCCAACTAGATTCGCACGAGCAACCTCAACATAAAGATCTGCCGTGTGAAATCGCTACGCAGATATCGTAGCCAACATTTGCATAGTAGAAACCAGAATTTACTGTGCAAAGGTGACAATGCTGTCCAACGATACACATGATGACTCACCACAACCATATGGTTGAAATTTACTCAAGAATTTATGATTGTAAATAACATTTCGGATAGGTTATGATTGGAAAATCGACTTTCCTATTTTTTGTAAATTTTGTAGAGGTTGTTCTCTTTAAAAAAAACCATATTCATAACTCTAGGAGATAGTAGTTCGACTCCTAGCAGCTAAGTGTAGCTTTATTTTTCTATATATATGGATTATTTTGATGTAAAAAGGGGGTGCATGGGCATAAATATAGACATTTTGATCCTAAATGTAATTTTTTGAATCTAAAGAAATACAAATGCAAAAGTTTTGAATTCCTTAAGAAAAAGATTATAATGGTGGTGATCTGAATATTGTACTCTTCTTTGTATGTATTCCATCTGTACTTATTTTCATCTTCACTTTTCTTCTCTTTAAATTGGCAATTTAAAACGTCAAAATTCATCCTTTGTGGTGGTCTGATCTTGTTATGTGTTTATTTTTTCTTTCACCCTACATGATCAAACTAAACACTGAAGTTCATCACCTTATTTAGTCTTTGTTCCTATGAGGATTCCTATCTACCAAGCATTGTTTTCTTTGTTTTCAGGGGTTGACTACATAGCCCTAGAACTACTATATTTCATCAGCAGACCTTGAAAATTTATCTCAAAATTATAAAACTAGCCATGAATTTAAAGCAACCTGTTTGTCATAGATCAAGTCTCAGAGAGAGCCCTCTCTAGATTTGAAAGGCTAGTTTCCAGTCTTAAATTTGGTTTGTAGGTTACCTTTGTAGATTGTTTCTTTAGTCTATCAATTTACTCAGTGTTAACATGAATGATATGTTGTAATATATTTTTATCCTAGTATTTCAAATCATCATAGGTCCGAGCGAACACATCAATATATTCTTTGAATAAGGAAACACATTTGGCAACCTCTTCAGTGGTTAAATCAACTCCTAAGTTGACATATTTCAGAGACTTGTCCATTCCAATATTGAATTTTATCATTTCTTGCACCTTTCGAACTAAATCTTCTTCAAGGAGATTCTTGGCATGATTGTATTTTGTAAACAAAGATTCAGCTTGTATATAGTGTTTTGGTATGGCATACAAGCTATCTTCTCCGTCATCATTATTTAGCAAAAACAATTCCAACTTTTCACCATTCTCAAATACTTGCAAGTGTTGGATTTTCACTTTGTCCTCCCTGATATATGGTACGAACCTTAGTAACTCCAGGAATTTGTTGATCAGATCTTCCATAGACATTTGAACAAGTCTTAGCTCATAAAATTCTTTGGTTGTTATTTCATAGTAACTTTCAGATAGGTACTGTTTCTTAAAGTATTTCTTAAAGTCTGCCCATTCCATCTGTTTCTCTTCTAGGCCCTTGGCCAATTTCAGATCTTGCCACCAAATATTGGCTTTTCCTTTCAGATTATCGATGGCCATTCCGACCTTCATATTGTTGGAATAGTTGTATATCTTGAAGTACTTATTGATTTCCAATAACCATGCTTCAAATTCCTCTCCTGTTCTGGATTCCCCATCAAAGGTGGATGGTTTGATTTTCTTAAATTCACCCTCAAGGTGATCCACCTGTTTCCTTTTTCTATCTATTTTTGTTTAACTTCAATTGAAGGTGTACCTTCAGATGATCTATCCTCTTTTTTTTCTTCTGGCCCATAATTCTTGGAAGCCTTTTTTCTGACCTCTTCTTAATGGTTATTGTCCTTTGGGATTTTCTTTGTCACTATACTACGCAACATGACTTCATTTATTTCCTATTGTTCCTGATGTGCTTTCTTTAGTTTCCCATTGTCTGCTTTGAACAATTGTACCTTAACAATGAGATTCCTCATCGTTTCCAGAACTTCAGTAGGCGAGCTTCCGTCACTATTATGTCTAAGATATTTAGGCAGTCTTTGTTCAGGATTCCCCTCAAGAGTGATTTCTGCGTCATCGTAGGCTTCCATGATTAACACAAAACATAAAATCGTTTTCTGTTTGTAACAGTAATGGTTTGTTAGTTTTTTACTTAAACAAAGATACGTGCTAAGTAATTAATTTGGCCCTGTTCAAGGTCCAAGTGTTGTAACCTTCGCTCTGATACCATATGTAATGATTTCTAAAATTCCCAATAAAAAAAAACAAAACTTTAGACTACTATAGTTAATCATTCATCATTCTCCACTCTGTGATTGTTTGTCACTGTGCTTATAACATTACCCATACCAAAAAGTGTATAGTGCATTTATAAATGTTTAGTTGTTGGATATCTCATCCTTATTCACAACATGGTGCAATTGTCTTCTTACTAATCCATCTTTAAAATGTTTAGGACTTAAGACTCCTAGAATTATTTCACATATATGTATATAAGATGCTTGTTGTAAACTACATTCTCACTTTGAAAGGTATCCTTTAGTATTTTTCTAGCATGACTACGAGCCTTGTACAAGTCTTATAGGCTATCTAAAAGTACTTATAGGATACTTCGTGAAATATTTAGGTTTTGAATCCTATTTTAGAGAAGGTCCCATAACATAATCTACTCATTCATTTGAGCGTATAACATAATGATCAAGGATCTAGACTAGGCCACTCCAGTCCCATGTGCGTGAGGCTTCCTTGCTCACGTGTAGTTGTTGTATGGTGCGCATGGGATTGGCGTTAGGTGGTTAGGGTTTTACAAATTGGCACACGCTTCTCTTCCCTAACTGGATAACGATGTTGGAGTAACTAGGTTTGGAGGCGATTTCCCATTTCAGCATACAAGAACCAGATAGGTAATGAACAAATCCGAGAATTAAACCCATGACTTAACTGGCTGTCATCCTTAGGCAATAAATGGTGATAGGAAATACAGGGGTAATTGTCACGTATTAAATAGGGACCTGACTGTTACATTTAAGTTTTTCCTATAGCGCCTTTCCTTGGCCTCCTGTTAAAATTGCATGCCCATTGGTTCCTTGCCACCTTGCCCTAGTGACATGGTCACAGTACTTCGTTCAGTTTCCCTCATTAAACCGGGATAGGTACTCCCGTGGCTATCATTCAAAGTTCTCTTGGGCTATGTGACTCATAGGTAATCCACCATTACCAAGGATCTTATTATCACTTCTGGTGTAAGACTCGGGTGATGATGAAATTTCTTGTTCTGTGTGGGAGGAGTGTCGTCTATCCACCTCGCCCTTACCCTGGTAAGTTTATTCGAATACCATTACCAAAGTCTGCGCGTTATAGTTGTTTAAGTTACTGCTAGATAAATTGGATTAGTTAAATTTTGATTGTCCTCGGTATTCTGTGGGGTTCAGAAAATGATTTCCCAGACTTGGAATACGTTCTCCCATGCTTTGGTCGGTTTAGTTAGGGTTCAGTTCCCTGTGGAAAAACCCCTTGTTGTTCTCTGAATTCCTCTGCCTCTACTACTATATAGCAGGACTGGCTTATTATCTTGAATTAGCGTGAGAATTACAGAGCGGATGAATCCCTTTGTTCTCGACCAATTTTCTTGTATGAGACCGGAATAATATAGTAGGTAAGGTAGTTTTTATCGGGATTTTGTCATTCGTTCTTCGGGAAGGAAGGCTTCGAGTATTGTTGTCGTCATATATAATTTCATATTTAGGACACCATGGGACTGTGGGGTGTCTTACTGGTCAGTAAATCTGATTTTCCTATCCCGTATTGAGCATTTTATTTACGGAACTAGGTTTTCTTCGAAACCCATTACTTTGTGGATCTTGTTGCGACTCCCTGCTGAATTCTATGTCTGTATTATGTTTGTCTCTATACCCTATATGGTTCTTGGTGCATACATAATACGTACATATATATAAGGTGGAATATATATGCAGAATAGGATTTAATAATGAAGAAATGCAGTCGTCTGGTATCACGTGTTACAGTCTGCGATTAAATTTGAGGCATTCGTTTTCCTTCCATCATACTGTTACTATCTGTAGCTGTATCTTCAAGAAAAAGTATAGTTCTTTGTTTAATTTGAAAAGAATGTTTTTCTTCCGCCAAAAGATATTCAAACAATATTTTTCGTTATTTTAATAAGACTGCATGTTGCAATGCGAACTTTCGGGGTCTGGTTATGTAAATCTCTTAATCGGATATTGATTTCATTTTCTCGAGAGAAAGAATTCGGTTATCATATCTAATGCTGGGGCCCTGTTGTGTGCAAGGGTACCCATCAGGATTCTATCGACCCACTTCCCCCTGTCGGGGCTACCTGACGGAGCTTCGATAGTTCTACAAAAGGAAGGGTGACCTCTGTCCCTTAAGTTAAGTCAAAATTCGTAATTAGATCTATGGAAAATTTGTATTTCTCTTTCTTTCTGTTATGTGTTCTGTCAGTGAGATTCTTGATTACAAATTTATATGGTTATTAAATTTAATTTCACGTTTCTCTTGCAGGGTCTTCTTCCCTCCGAGATTCCCATATTTATGATGGCTCTAAACTCCAGAAAAGGTATTTGGGTTCTAAGATAGGGCGTGGGAGTATTCGTTGATACCAGGAAAAATATACGATGTTTAACCTAGGTTAACATTTCCATGGAAAGTATATTCCAAGCTCTTATAGTCGGCCGAATAAATTTATCTCTATAATTGGCTTGTTAGAAATTAATGGAAAGGAACTCGAGAGTTCCGATCATGATTCTCATTATATTAACACCTACCAGTAGTAATACCTATCATGGGTGGGTGTGCATTGTTTACTATTTTTCTGATTCTGGAATTTAAATAGATCTTTTATATATATATATATATTTAAAATATTTTTCTTGTATGTATCACTCGTAAAAATAACCTCTGATTTGCGAGGTACTTGATCTGATATAAACTTTGATTACTATTACAGTTATGAATATGAATGATTTACTCAATTTCCTACATGTTCTCTATAAGGATGGACTGGCGGTATGAGTCATTTGATTTTCTTTTAAAGTTACAGAGAGACTAGATACCGTCGTTCCTTATAAAATAGATCCACATATCTATGCAAGTCTCTGTCATATATATAGAGAGAGAGAGAGTGTCTGGGCATTCCATTAGTATTTTATTTAGCGTCTTGTCTATTCTATTCTCCATTATTTTATCTGTGGGTGGTTTGGCCTTCGTGCGATCTATTAATTCTATGAACTTCATTTTCTATATGTTCACAAGTATAAAATTCGGGACTACTAGAGTGGAATTGGCTTCTTCCATCCTAGATGAATTACTTAGTAAAACTTCATTGTTCAGTTCCATTGATGATCTCGATGCACAAAATATTTATACAAACTATGATAGCCATTAAGGGTTTACCCAACAATTTACTCCATTATAAGATGAAAAACTAAGACTATAATTAAAACTTATAGAAATGTGCCCCTTTCTGATATTATAGCAAATGAAAAGAACAATACTAACTCAACAATTTAAATTAACAGTGATAATTCATTCAAAAATCAGTTTCAGAGGTATTATACCATCCTTTTAGTCAGCATCATTCAAACCGATTTTGTTTATAACAGTACTACTATCCAGGGTTACACAGAGGCATTCTACCAGTTATCAAATCATAAGACATTCATTCAGAGAAAGAGTTAGGTTGACATATCTGAACAACTACCAAACAACAAATGGAACAACCACGTTCCTCCCAAGCTTAGAACAGGGCAGCGAAATAACTTGTCATGTTCACCCCCTAGATTGACCATGACTCCATGAGGGATAAATAAGAACTCCTCTTCAACAAATACCTTTCAGATTAAGCAGTCTTCTCCTTGCCTCACACTCAGAAAGTAGTGTTCGTAACAACAAGAGATAGATTTCTTCTCCCTGGCATACTAGGCAACGTCCTACCTCCTCACATATGGCATATATCCAAAGTCATTTTTTCCTAGGTCTTTTTCCACTTGTAACAATCATCCCTAAGGTAGTTCCAACATGTTCTCTACTCATGGAGTCATGGTCAGCTGATTTCAACATGGCTATTCCATTTGTCTTCCAGAAATAATTATAAAATATTTTGTTTCATACAAGTGTCATAGTCAAGAAGTTAGTTGGTTCAATTCAAGTCTCTACCCAACAGTCATAATAATTAATTAAAATTAATTAAATTTGAAATTTGGGATTGCCAAAAATGGCAAAAATTTTTCAATTTTGAATTTACCAAAAACAGAATAATTTTCCTAAGAAATCTGAAACTTGAAAATAAATTATTTTTGGGGATGTCACAGTGATTCTTGTCCCTTGGAATGCAATAAATTTTTAAGGAGCTGAAAGATTCCACCAGTTCGTTAACTCTTTTGAAATACAACTTAAGTATTTCCTTCCTAATTTTGTACCTTTGGGTAATCTGATTGATGACCAACTCTGAGTCTCCATTCACAATGAGATGTTCTATTTTCATTTCCTATGAAAGGATCATACCCTAGATCAAAGCTTCATATTCTTCCTCATTATTTTTGCATGAAAACTCTAGTCTCACAGCATGGGGATGCATAGTATTATTTTCACTCAAAGGAACAATTCCAACTCCGTTCCCGAGTTTATAAAAGGCTCTATCGAATGATATCCTCTAGTAGCCTTCAAACAAACAATCTAGGTTCCTTGCACCTTGAATTTTCTCTAGGCTTTCATTGTGCTCCATGTCTAGGATAACATAGTTTCGAATCCGGACATCTATATAATATTCCATTAATTCATTGTCCTTGTTATTTAAAGAGAATGGTTTTCTGGGTTCACGGGGTACTTTAATCATCGCTCCCTTATTTTCTGGTAGCATCATACATCTTCCGTAATTCATTATATATCCACCAATCATGGAATTTCAGTTTCTTCATAGCACAATTTCGTATGTTGGAGGAAGGTCTACCACAATAATATTGAAAATTGCGATGATATGAGGGGTTGTTGTAATCCAAGCATAAAAATCCTTGATTTCTCCGTACGCTAGAAATTTTCTAGAATCAATTGCACATATTCCATCACAAACTTCATAATACTTAGTGCAACTCATGCCCAATGCCTCCATGACCACAAGCGACATTATATTATTTTTTGTGTCAGTGTCATCCAAACAATTATGTAATGGAACATCATGATTTTCAATTGAAATGTAGAAGGGAGGAATTTTACCTCTCATCTTGGCAGTTCATGGACTCTGACTCTATTTTGGACTTGTAACAACAGCTTCAACTCTTTCTGATGGATCACCCAACAACTTCAAAATGTTTTGTATTTTTTGAGGAATCTTCACCACTTCTGTAAAAGGGAGAGTTATCCTTAATTTACTTAGGTCATCCATGAAATTGAGTGGAGCTTGATGCCAGGTGTTTCCTTTTGGTTTCATTTCCATCCGTCACTTTCTCATTCGACACTTTTCATTTGTTTTTTCTTTTTCTTTTTCTTTTTCCTTGTTAGATTCACTTTTATTCTTGGGTCTATATACAAATCCTCTCGTCTCGGCGACGTTTTATTGTGATTTGAGATCATTGTTTCCATTTCCAAATATATACATGGACGTCTTGCATGTGTCCATTTGCACAATTTCAGATCTTTCATTAGGTAAGTAATAATTTTCTTACTTAATTAATTGCTCGCCATAAACATCATCCAGAACAATCATGTTTGGAGTAGGATGTCTAGGAACCCTTGTATTTGGGGGTAATCAGTATTCTCAAACTTGACTCTTTTTTTGGGGGGAGGGTTCATCCTTTTATTAGAGATTGACATTCTTGGGTTTGGCATGTAATTATCTCCCCTTCTCAGTCTAGTTATCTCATTCTGCATTTGTTTGATGGTTCTATTCATTTGTGCAATTTCAATTCTTTGCTTAGTTTCCTGCATCGCCACAGGGTCAACCTTTACATCGGGTGTGTTTCCTTTGAAATATCCTCTTCTCGTCATTTGATTCCAAGCATCTTGAGGTTTAAATTATTCATTCTTTCTTGAGATGGAAGCTCCTTGATTATAAATATTTAATCCCCACGTCTTCCTTTATACTCTTCCCAGTATAATGTTGGGGTCAACATCCATCTCAATCATAATTTCTTCCATCTTTATGGCCTTAGTCATTTCCTCTTCCAAAGTATCCATTTGGGATGTTTCGATGGCATATTTTATATTCGGGGGAATTGCATTCTTATAAAACTTAGAATGAATGAGTCATTTGGTATTTTATCTTCTTGAATTCTACTCAAGGTCTTATTCAACCTGAGATTAAAATCTTGTATCCTTTCATTCTTCCTTAACCCAATCTGGGTGAAGTCAATGAGGAGGGTATGGTAAGAAATTGAAGGGGAAAAAATAGTTAGGAACATAGATTAGAGGTCGTTAAATGAGCGAATGGATCTACTGGGAAACATTTTATACCATTCATAAGATCTTCTTGATAATGTTTGCAGAAACAACCTCACCATGACATTGTCATATTCAACTCGGTGAAAGGGGAGAACATGGAGCTCATGTTGTTCACCTATAAGATTAACAGGGGAATCCCTTACCCTCCTTCTATTTCCAAACCCTGGGATTCCTTGATTTCTTATGGCATCTCTTCCACCTCCTTGTCTCTCCTCATGATGCTCATCTCAAAGATGTTCATCTCTCGTTTTCATGTATGAGGCAACTTTAGGGATAGACTTTTCACTTATAAGGATAGACAGTTTCTTACTTTTACTTCTGGTAATGGGTCCCTTGTATTCGTCCAACTTCAATCTCGACCTTGTTGTTGTGCTGCTCTATCTAGCCTTTGATTTATTTGATCTTCTTGTTCTTCTCTCCTCTCTCTTTGGAGGAATTATCTTTCTTCTTCTTGGAATACGATCTTTCAAGACCTCTCTAACTCTTCTAGAGTCTGGGCTATTGTTATTACTAGTTGTACAACTTGTGTAAAATGCTTTGTTGATTATTTAATCCAATTTCTGAATGGGGCTGATTACCCTGGGGTAAAGTCATATATTATTTCACAAACCTTGGGCCAGGTTATGAATTTTCAGTTCATGTCCCCAGTATGGTTACCAAAAAGGTTGATGCTTGAATCTATTAGGACCGACATGACAACCTCATGAGGATATAAATCCCCCTGTGTTTTTATAGAGGTGGTACTCCACTGTTATGAATTTCGAAGGACTCTAGGTCTTTAGAATGTGGGACTTTTAGAGAAGTCCATCGTGTTAGTGAAACAAAAGATAAAGATGCAAAAACAAATTTTTTTTCTTTAAAATTTTTTCCTAAGAATGGACCAAGAACCACACACATTCACACATTTAAATAAATAAACAAAATTCCCTCACATCCATTGTAGTTCGGCTAAATATCTCTGATCACGTAAAAAATAAAGTAAAATGATACACATGCATAAGAGAACTTTGACAGAGTGATACATGGGTAGATCAAACAAAGCTAATGATAGATCAACCTCAAATAATTTATATTCGGAAAACTGGGTTACACAGTATAGTCGAGATTGTTCCCAAAATAACTCTCTTGAAATTTCTAAAAAATATATAGTTTATTACATATTCTTAGAAATTTAAATCAGTTTTTCATAAAGGCTAGGAATGGGGTTCCTCGAGACCATAAAGCAAATATATATAACAATTAATTTTGTAGAAGGAAAAAAGTGGGTGGCAGAAGACAACAAGACCTGGTAAGAAGAAAAAATAAATTATCAGTCTTCGGTCAAACCTTTTTATTTAAAGAGCTGAAGTAACCACATGAAGGATTTGATAAAGAAAGAAGGATGTGATCAATATGAAGTTACTATGATGGTATATCTCCTCTTGTCACTTTCTTGTTGATGTCCTTTTATTGCTTTCATCGACAGTTATAGGAACCATCCCAACTGCCTTTCTCCCTTCATTGGTTAGTTTGTCGATAACATTTTTAAACCACTCTTCGATGTATCCTCTCATTGGTGCCACATTGATTTCATGCCATATTTTTATATTTAAAAGGTCACCCTGCAAGTCCCTTAGATCAATGGAAATATTACAAAAATCTTCTTCAATATCTTGATTTTTTACTAAGTAATCCACTAGCCAGTTATATACGTCATCTTCAAGAATGCCATAGAACTTTTCAAATGATAACCCTTCAAATATCTCAACTTATTCGTCAAAGTATTGCTTGGTTAGGAACAAAGATTTGAGAATCAATTTTGGGTATTGGACCTCATTGGTCCTCCCGCCTAGGTCTATCTCAATCAAAATTTTGAATACTTCTTCTCTCATTGTTATGGCTTGGCTGCATGCTTGGACAATGATATTCAAGTTTTTAACCTTTTCCTTCCATCTTGCATTCAATTGCTTTATCTTGTTCGGAGAAGGAATATCCTCCTATCTTCTTCTAAACTCTGTCATATTGGTAACTTTAAAACCGAAGCGTATGACCGCGTCAAGGTAAAAATTGCCTTCATTTTAAAAATCCTCCTATAAACATTCATGGAAGGCATGTGCCCTCATTCCAAAAGAGACCATTTTCTTTCACATCTCCCAATACTTTGTAATTAATTCCATTGTTTTCTTAATGTTCTTCTCCGCATAGCCCCTAGATAATGTGAGCATGCTTGAAGATCCTTTCAGTTCTTTTGCAAGTGTGGTAGGCGCAATTATTGCTAAAGGACTAGAAAGTACTAGAAGAGGCATTAAAAATTATTCCAATTCTTTGACTCGTTCCTTTAACTTGGCATTCTTTGCTTCAAGGTCTCCAATAAAATCATCTAAAGCATATCAAGTTGCTCGATGAATTTATGAAATTTGAGAAGGCTGCATGTTCCGTAGGTTAACCTATGAACATGATTTCCCATTTTCATTCTTTACATCTCTTTTCTAAATAATTAAATTTTTGGATTCGTTGTCAAAAACAATGCTCTGGAATACAAAAGAATATTCTTCATTGAAGCTCTCATTCTCAATTATTTCCATCATAGGATTTTGGTGAGTCGTTTCCTCTGGCTTATCAACATTGGGGAACACTTTTTTGATGTCAATACCAAGTTCCATATCCTCGAGGGAGAGGTCATGAATGTTTCTTTCGACTCGAGGTCCCTCCTCTTATTGCAAAATATTTTTCATTTTATTCCTCAAGGGATGTTTATGGGAACTTTAAATTTTTATGAAAGGAGGGTTCTTATCTCCTCCTCCTCCTGAAGAAATGTGGGTCACTATCTTAATTTGGTGGGTCATTGGAGCACTTCTTCGAGATGTTGTACTCTTTGGAGTGACAATTGGGGATTGGGAACTCTTATCGTTGACACCTCTATCTTCCTATTTGTATGACTCAATGGTGTTGAGTATTGTTTCCAAGTCGCCAGTGTCACAAGCAGGAGTGCCTGAGTCATTATCTCTGTCTTCATTCAAAATAGTACTAATAAATTAATTGTTGAAGCCAATTGTTAGTAGATGTTCTACAAAAATTCCTCTAGGGTCGAACCCTTTTACTCTTTCATCATATATTAGACTCAGGATGTGGAAGTGGCATTAAAATTCATCAATCTTGTTCATATTTCTAAATACGAAGTCCCCAACTTTCCAAATAATAGGTATGAACTGTTTTTTTTCTCTTTTCATGGAAAAAATGCAACCAATAGTTTTACTTTTGTTTTAGTAATAAAAAAAAAATTAGATATGTGGCATGGAAGGAAGGACGTATTTTTATTGGAACTGAAAATCCTTATGACATTGTCATTCTTCATTTGTTCCAATGTTCCCTTCCTATCCAAGAACTTACTCGCCTGGTCATACATCTGAGGGGTGTCCTTTCCAAAAATCAAACCTTTAAAAATTGAGAGAAAATCATTAAAACCTTCATAAAAATGTTGGGAGGATTTGTTCCTCCATAATGTTTGATACCAAAAACTTACTGATTCAAATTCACATTTTACCTTCCTACACACAAATAATGTCAAAAACTGAAAACAATGTGCTACCGCCGAAAGACAAATAAGAGAACATAAATAATTTCTTCTCCCTTTTGTATTGTGACAATTGGGAAGATATTTCAATTTAAATCAACTTGCCCCAATAGAAGATGGTATGTTTCTTGACCGTAAAGTATAAAATGTAAAGAATCATGCAGGAAATGTTGGGTGTAGTTTCTTGTGTTGTTACCCTCGCGAACAACCAAACAATTTTCCAGAAAGGATTTTTAAATGAACCAACCTGTAATCTCATGATGTCCCCTATGATGACCACTGGGTTCTATAGGAACTCATGTAATAGGTCCAACCCATTGTCATGCTTATTTAATAATTCTCTATGATCTTCACCCTTGAATGTAATCATTGGCTCGAGAAGACTTAATATCTTATGAAATACCTGAGGCAACAGAGAGATAGGGGAATGGTCCCACAATTGAATGATCCACTAGCTTGGAATATATATCTTAGCGCACCAGGACACCAACTCCTTACAGTCAAAAACCTCCAGGATGCAGCTTGCATGAGAAATTCCAAATGTACAGATGACTTCATTCTAGGTAGAAGGGGATGAGTAATAAGAATATGCTCTAGACCAATGAAAGTTCTAGTCCTCATGCCAGAAAATGTTCAATGTATCTCCATAGAACTATTGTCGAGTTGTTTCCATAAGTTGACGAAAAACATTCATTTTGTATAGATAATGTTTTAAATGAACGCTTGAGAGGGATAATATAATCCTCCATAAATCATGGTTTAATGTGTTTTAATAGGAGATCTCCTCAATCCCTTCACTTATTAATGAAAATCATTATGGAACCTTCACGATGAGTTGTTGGAATTAAAGCATACTAAATGTGTATTGGGAAATGCATGAAGGTGGAAGGGATGGACCAGAGAAAAATAAGATTTGAGGATTTTCTAACCCTGGGAACCTGTGAACCCGCGACTGCAGAAGGTCGAAAAATGACTAAGTGTTGTAACACAGTCGGTTGAACCTAACAAAGGAGAGATGAGATACTTAGGAGCTGGGAGGTTCCAATGGTAAAAATGTACATCACAGATCTTTTGGATGAAAAATGTATATCATAGAACATGGGATATGAAATCTTGACTATGCCAACCCAGGAACCCGTGATTGTGAAATTGGATAAGTATAGGATAGCACAACGGTTGGTTGGACTCATGATGTAAGGGTATGAATGGAGATGTGGATCCGCAGGTCCACCAACTCGAGAACACACGAACCCATTGTTTTGGAAAAACAACTAAGTATAAGAACTAGAATGGGAGAATAGAAGGAAAAATGGAAATGGGGTAAATGGGTAAGTACAGAAGAGGGAAAAGGAAGGGAGAAAATAATTTGGGAAACTAGAAAATCGAAGGGAAATTTTGGCAGATAGGATTTATCTCAACACTCCCTTCCCTCTCTCTCCCTACATCCTCTTAGTCTCTCTCTCTACTTCCCTACTTGGTCTCCCTCTCCGTCCCTATCACTCTCCCAAACACCCCCTCTCTAACCCCCTTCTCTCTTTACCTATTTATTCCCCTCTTCCCTCTCTCTCCCACCTACTTATAAAAATCTCTCTCTCTCTCTATCCCCCCTCTTTCTCACCCTCTCCCTACCTATCACACTCTCAAACACTCCCTTTCTACTTCCCCTCTATGTATTTCTCT